>JAUOBX010647594.1:0-14745 GCA_032360705.1 Eupentacta quinquesemita | reverse complement strand
GCAAATAATATTATAATGTATAATTAGACATTAAGGTCCATATAGCACACTATATAACAAGATGAGATACTGATTTACATGTGTGCTTTACAAAATAGATAAAACGGATAGAGTAAGGATTCTAAGAGTAATACGTTGGGATAGATAAAAACTCGGGAATTGACTCATTCTAGTACACTTTGAGTTGGTTGGTGGATGCTCAATAGTTGTGGTAAATAGGTAGGTGTCCGTGGATGGACATGAAGGCAACTACCAGTATTTTCTGGAGTGGTCTGAATTCCACTGGAAGCCAGTGTGATTGATGACTGTAAAACCCTGACTTGCTCGCGTTTCATGGTACAAAAAACATTCTTGCAACAGTGTTTGGAACTGCTACAAGCGACTGATTGAGCGTCTGTGGTGATGTACTACCTGATTCACTCGATGTTACGAATGTGGAGACTGCATGATTTCACGATCGCGTCGACTCACTTTTCCATGGTTAGGGATTTTCCAAGGTAACAAAAGTTCCAGACAGATTCTACTAGTGTGACCTCACCTCGATTAACTGTTGGTATTGTTATATCTATAGCGTAAATGTGATACCCTTCTTACCACCTTACTTATACAATTCTTCCAGGCTGAATTGTATGAGTATGGTGGTTTGGAGTCCAACCAAAGTAGCCAGATAATACTGAGGTTGATTGTTATATAGCACGTGGCAGGATCTAATACGGTATTTATAGTCGCACCGTAACCCTCTAGGCATTATAATACAAGACAGCTGCCTATCGTGTGCTATTACGTTGATAGATTTCAAGGCCACTTTCAGGATATTTTGACGAAGGCAGGTGGGCTCTCGAAAGGTATATATGTCCCGTAGCCTTAATATGTCTTCTGAATGTAGGTCTATGTGTTAATTTCCCTGAAGCTGTTTACTCGGAAAGGGGTGGGTATACATACGATAATGTGCCGAACAAAGTATGGTTGTTCATTCAGATTCTGTAGTGATGATGACTGAGCCCATTGTCATGAATGTTGTATGCTAGAAAGCCGATTGGTCGTTTTAATCAATGTATGGAAATAAATGCCGTGGTGTCACATGGAAACTCTCGCAGGAAGAATTGAACGCGAGCCATGTCAGCAGTATGTACAATATAGAGGTAGGTTATCCATGTGCAGAACAATGTCTCGAAAGTCACTGGAATCAAATCACCTAGCATTTCGGCCCTTTTGAAGAAAAACGCATATGCGCCACTGGCAGTTTATTCCCAATAAATTGCAGGCGATGCTTCAACAGGGGGTGTCGCAACATAATAAAATACACAACAATGACAACTGAATACAGCATCCTTATACACCGTGCCTAACGCGAATCTACTTTCAATAAAGTTTCACTGCATCGGTATGAATGGAATCCTTCCTTTCTTCTCGATGGATGTTCCATGTTGTATCATATATCTATTTCCTCTTAGCGTTTCATTGTCATTCCAATGGGGTTTAGGTCGTCGTTTATCAGCGCGATCCAGGCTTGATTTGGCCGTGTAATGGTGGAAAGTATGGCGAATGGAAGTCAACCTGATATCATAATTTATTCCATTGAGGTTTAAAAACCTATTGGTCTAGTATTTACAGCGCAGGAGATACATTGGTTACATACTGTGATACCTCTCCGAGCGCGTGAATGCAGAACAAGATTGGTGACACTCCTACACTCCATCACTTCTTTGCCAACTGAATACATTATTATGTACACCGTGAGAACGCAAATGTGATTTATTGGAGTTCAATCGATTCCGTGGGAATGAGATATAACCTTTGGAATTCAGTTCGTTGTTGATCTGCGCAATCCAGGTTTAATTTGGCCTTGTAATGTTGGAAATTATCGCAAATGGAAGTAAGCCTAATATCAGGGACTCTTCCATTAGGCGTATGAAACAAGCGTAACTGTTGGTTTAGTACTTACAGCGCAGACAATCCCATTGATTACAAGTCGCGTGAAGCCTCTTTGGGAGCGGAACTGCAGAGAAACATGGTGTAAACTAAACAGTCATTCACCTAAACGTGCCTTTTCGCAAATAGCAATGCTCGAGATGCTTGAGTATGAAAATATGATTCCCCCAACTATTGGACGCCCAAAGTTCGGATTTCAGGTCCTCTTGCCTTGTCGAAATTATTAGAGCGACCTCATTCCTACAAAGATATATAGTCATGCGCCTCGGGCGATGCTCCAACGGAGATCTTGCATCATGAGTCAAAGGCAATCCTGACGTGCAGACCTCTAGTTTGCCCATTTTGCCCATTGTGCCGCAAAATGACCAAGCCTACTCTTCATACGGTGGAAAACTTAGCTAGCAAACCTCTCTCATATACGTTGATACATTTTTGCTAATGATGGTCAATCTCGGGAGAGATTAACGAATAATTGTTTCAAACAATATCAATTTGCCTAATGACTGCTTGAAACACAAAACCTTCAATAATTGACCATGGCTTGATGTTGAATGATCTCTGATAGTTCATCTCGTTACGATAAAAGCTTTTCAGATGAGCGGTATTAACAATTTCCGTCGATCGATACAACCCTACTTATTTCTAGGAAAGATAACCATCACCTCGGAACTGTCGTTGTTATTGGCTCACACCATTATTCTTCATACTGTTTCCGATACTTCCAGATACCGATCAAAGAATTCCAGGACAGTCCGCAGCAGCTGGAAATGAGGATAATCATCAACAGAAATCAGCAACTTTTCTGACAAAATGGGTCGAGATGCATTTTTGTTATTAGAAACATGAACTTTTCTGGACAAACATTTATGCAACTGCTACTACTTTTGGAGAGATGAAGGACAGTTGTCTGTGAAGTCAGCTGGTACTAAGTGACAGCAGCCAGTCATATATCACTATACGTCGTCAACGCTATCCTGGCTAACTTGCCTCTGTGTCGCATTGTCTAGTGGTGTTTCCTTGTTGACTTGTGACATCCAGGTTAGCTTTGGTCTTCCAGCTCGTCTTCTGGTTATTCTCGTGTATTCATTGGGTGCTTGAAGTGCAGGGGCTTCCTCGGACAGTCTGCACATATTTTAAAGCCAGCTGAGGCCTCCTTTTAGCCTTTGATTGTTCTGCTCCAAGGTTCACTGCTCGTGATTCCATACATATCACCGTTTCTGAGTCTATTTCGTCTGGTGATGGTGATGGCTCTTCTTAATACGAATCTCTTAAAGAGATCAATTCTGTTCTCTAATTTTATAGTTAGTCATCAAAGTTCACTATCGTACACTATAGCTATATCGAGTGAACGGTAGATATTATATATATGACCTATGAAAAGTAATTGTACACGCCTGTACGATGAAGTAGCTAGAGCTAAATATTGATAGCCTATAAGGATATATCGGAACCCCGCGGGAAATCAATTCCCACATACTTGATCCTCCACAATCACATAATCCAAGATTGGTTCATATTGTTCTACTTTAGTATTTCACTTTTTTATCACGACAAATGAGACCACATCAATGCATGTAAAATAACAGAATTTGCATACCGATACCGAATAGTAGTATCTCATAATTCCGAGTACCCACGAGTAATTAAGTCAAGAACGATTCCTCCTAGAACGCACGTGAAGGCATAATTGTTCGTATCTCTGATCCATGGAACCAGAGAGACAATGATGAAATTGTAATTTATATACACGAGAGGAGAAATTTTGACCTAATTCAATCGAGTGAACAATGATTTTACATCAGACATATACTTTGCGATGGCTCCTCCCTACGAGAATTCATATATTTTATATATATACCATGTTCACCCTATGTTCTCGTCCGTGAGCTACTCCAATATCTTCGTCAAGTTCATTTAACACACAAAATTACTGAACATTAAAAAAAAAATCGCAAATGGTATAACCCCGTAACTCCGAAGAAAAGGGAATGTGTTCCGCAGAACTTTCGAAAGGCCCCAGGCGGATTTTTCGACATACTTTTAATATAGATGGAGCTCCAAATCAAATAAAGACCGTTCTGAAGACCGTTCTGATTCCTAGAAAATACGTCCTGATATTTTGCTATACTAGTAGCTACATACTTTCCGCTCTCTAGACATGCTGCTTGTGCTATTTATTGCCAGTCCGTGGTTTGTGACTGATGGCCGTATATGGTAATGATATGTTAATCGGATTATCTCTGGCAGTTGACCAAGCTCGGGATCACTGAAATATGTTATTTTACACATTTTACGCAATTTATTCAGTCTCAGCAGGGTGAGTATGCATCAGTTTATCGTGTATCAGATGTGGTCGAATTTATGTCTGGAATAATAATCGCGGACTCACTAGTCTTGAGCAAGCAACGTGGTCAAGTTCTTTCACAATATCGCGGAACTGATTCAGGGACACATTCTTGCCTTGAAATTTGCCTCGTTGGAAAAGAAGACTCTCGTCGGATTCCACAATTCTCTGAATTCGTACAAAATTGCGATAGAGCGCATCATGCACAATGTATTCCTATTTCCATTACTGTTAGCAGTTTCCCAGGCGCAGTGGAGGAATACGTTATTTGACATTTTGATCCCGTGTTTTCATACCTTTTTTTGTGTATGGTCCAGCTTACTGCACCGTCTGCTCCCCACAGTTTTGGTGGATTATATTTGATAATTGTGTGTTTTTATATATCCAAATATATCGTGTTTTCTCTACTGTTACTCATGGATTCGGGTAACTTCTATTGAAGTGTGATGAGTTAACAGTAATGTTAAAGTAGTGACCATTCGAAAGGTCCCACACGGATTTGTCAATCTTGTGTCTACTTTAAATATAGATGAAAACCCAGATAAAGTGAAGACCGTTCTGAGTACAGATCATTGAGTAAGCGGTAATATGCTCTAATTCTTCGATATACTAAAAGCTGCATATTTTATGCTTTTTGGACTGTCTCCCTGAGCAATGACCGCTGACATATTTCACGTAGTGCCATCAATTAAGTCTCAGCAGGTTGAATATGCTCGGAATAAAACATCTATAGAGATGAACTGAAGTTAGAAAGAGGCAAGATCCTCTCACGGCATCCGGCGAAAAAATGACATCATGATCGTGCCTTTCATCGTACAATGTTTTCATTAACGAATAACGTACATTTATTCTCCATAACGGTAAATCAAGGTATATGTCATGGTAGTTATCACAGTTATATCTGCAACGATCGTTGGAGAGTATATGTAACCATGCGCGATTGTTAGGTTAATTTTGAATATCAATTCCATCGTGTGAGATCGTGTCAGCCTGTTACAATTCTTCAGAAATGTTCAGGTAATTATAGATATCAGAAAACAAATTCTAGAAAAGGTGTCAATTACATTGTTTCAGTGTTGGGAAATGAATGACTTGAGATGGACGAACGAAGTCAACTAACTGAACATGGGAACAGGGGCCTTAGGGAACAAGAAAAATTACATGAGAGGAAATGTGTTTCTCAATACGATGAACCCAGTATATACAGTTGTTATATTTTTCAAATGTTAACAACAATCACGTTGACACTCAAATCAATCTACAACCACTATCCTTCCAATCGGTAAATATTCCCACAATTCTGCGAAATCATCATCATGCATATATTTTTCATCTCGATTTTCTACCCTTCATGCAAGCTCAAGCCGGTGGTCATAATTTGGAGTGTTTTTGTGGATGAAGTTGAGAATAGTTGCCGAATGAGGTTGTGCCTATACCAATTTGAGGGGAAGTATTTCAGATCTGTGTTAGAAACCACCGGGAAGATTACGTGACTGATACCTTGGATAATAATGTTTTTTCTCTAAAACATCGTCTTTAACCCCCTAGGGAGTTTGCTATAATGTGGGTCCCGGGCATAGTTTGCATTTTTGTACTAACTGATATACATTCGTCCCACTGGGGATATATAATCATCGGTCGGGTAATCAGTTCTTACCAGCGTTTTGTGTGGGCAGTAGCCACTAATAAGGGCGCTAAGTGGAGGCACCTGCTACAGCGGATTACTGTGTATACTTGAAATGGATTACTTGGATATCGGAATTGTTAAGATTATCGGAAAACTGTGATTCGTCCCAATTTTCTGGTATTCACTGTTCCGATAAGAATAATTAGAGCTACATAAGACACCCATCAACGAAGTACCTCCTGAAACATAATTGCTGTGATGAGCTGAACATGGCTGTTATGTCAGTATGTCAGGCTCCCCAAAGCAGTACCGTTTTCTATAGCAAGCTCCCTGGAGACATGAGAAAGCATGGAGGGCAAAAGCCGCGCTGAAACGACGCAGAAGAGAATACAATCATTATCCAGTTGGAAATGGGGTCACTAAAATCGGGGCGGATGATTGCTAACTATAAGTCTATCTGTAGCGACGATTCCTGACAGGATCGTGTGCCATGGAAGCTGGACAAACTTGCCTGACCTTGGGTGAAGGATTTTACGACCGAGTGTCACATTCTTGTGGTCACCTCGGTCCTATTGGGGTCGTGGACAGAGACATTTTAAACATGAAACTGTGTTATCCTCTGATTGTTTTTTGCTGAAATTGAATTCTATGGATCAATTGACATCGAAACGAATCATTAAACAGACCAATCGGTCCAGGTTTAGTCAAAATATTCAACGGATTTCCAGAATGAAAAGCCAACTGATGATACAGAGATTGTAACCCGACTCCCGCGAAGCGAGGTCAGCGAAGTCCTTGCGGTTTAGTGACGTCAGAAAATCGGCAAATCGATGCCCAAATCGGCAATGTGATTTGTCCAGTCCCCATGGCTCAGAATTCTCTAATGTTTAATTTTGCACGCGTCATGCTTCTCCTATTTATTATCCGGCGGCCGTGGAGTATACGCATAACTAGTGAAATAAAAGGTGCAAAGACTTCATACTTGGTTTGTAAGTTGGACATATAGAGCATGGTTTCAAGGTTCAGTCCAAGGTCATATGGGGTCAACATAGGTCAAAGTCTAGAAACCTTGTAAACAAGATAACTAGTGAACGAAAAGGTGCCGAGAGTTCATACCTGGTTTGTAGGTTGGCCACATGGACTAATTAATCCCTTTCGTTGTGGGGTTCGTTCCACGGTCATTTGGCGTCAACAGAGGTCAAAGAAAAAACGCATATTCGCCTGTGCCTGTTTATTCCCAATGAATTGCAGGCGATGCTTCAACAGGGGGTGTCGCAACATAATGAAAAACGCAACAATGACAGTTCCAATTAATTTCGCTGATATTTCGCCGCCATTGAACCTGTCTGTAGTCTTGCCAACTGAATACAGCATTCTTATACACCGTGCCTAACGCGAATTTAATTTCAATAAAGTTTCACTGCATCGGTATGAATGAAATCCTTCCTTTTTTTTCGATGGATGTTCCATGTTGTCTCCTATATCTATTTCCTCTTAACGTTTCATTGTCATTCCAATGGGGTTTAGGTCGTCGTTTATCAGCGCAATCCAGGCTTGATTTGGCCCTGTAATGTTGGAAAGTTTGGCGAGTGGAAGTAAACCTGAAATCATGATTTGTTTCCATTGAGGTCTAAATAACTATTGGTTTAGTATTTACAGCGCAAGAGATACATTGGTTACACACTGTGATACATCTCCGAGCGCGTGAATGCAGGAAAAGCTTGGTGACAGTCCTACAATCCATCACTTCTTTGCCAACTGAATACACTATTATGTACAACGGGAGAACGCAAATGTGATTTATTGGAGTTCAATCGAATCCGTAGGAATGGGATCTAACCTTTGGGGTTCAGTTCGTTGTTGATCTGCGCAATCCAGGTTAAGTTTGGCCTTGTAATGTTGGAAATTATCGCAAATGGAAGTAAGCCTAATATCAGGGACTATTTCAATTAGGCGTATGAAACAAGCGTAACTGGTGGTTTAGTACGTACATCGCAGACAATCCCATTGATTACAAGTCGTGGAGCCTCTTTGGAAGCGGAACTGCAGGGAAGCATGGTGGAAACTAAACAGCCATTCACCTAAACGTGCCTTTTCGCAAGAAGCAATGCTCGAGATGCTTAAGTATGAAAATATAATTCCCCCAACTATTGGACGCCCAAAGTTCGGATTTCAGGTCATCTTGCCTTGTCGAAATTAATAGAGCGACATGATTCCTACAAATACATAAAGTCATGCACCTCGGGCGATGCTCCAACGGAGATCTTGCATCATGAGTAGAAAGCAATATTGACTCGCAGACCTCTAGTTTGCCCATTTTGCCTATTGTGCCGCAAAACAACCAAGCCTACTTTACGAATTCACTCTTCATACGGTGGAAAACTTAGCTCGCAAACATCTCTCACATACGTTGATAAATATTCGCTAATGATGGTCATTCTCGGGAGAGATCAACGAATAATTGTTTCAAACAATATTAATTTGCCTAATGACAGCTTGAAACACAAAACCTTCAATAGTCGACCATGGCTTGATGTCGATAAAAGCTTTTGAGATGAGCGATATTAACAATTTCCGTCCATCTATACAACCCTACTTATTTCTAGTAAAGATATTCATCACCTCGGAACTGTCGTTGTTATTGGCCCACACCATTATTCTTCATGCTGTTTCTAATACTACCAGATACCGATCGAAGAATTGCAGGACAGTCCGCAGCAGCTGCAAATGAGGATAATCATCAACAGAATTCAGCAACTATTCTGACAAAATGGGTCGAGATGCATTTTTGTTATTAGAAACATTAACGTTATTGGACAAACATTTATGCAACTGCCAGTACTTTTGAAGAGATAAAGGACTGTTGTCTGTAACGTCATCTGGTACTAAGTGACAGCAGCCAGTCATATATCACTATACGTCGCCAACGCTATCCTGGCTAACTTGCCTTTGTGTCGCATTGTCCAGGTTAGCTTTGGTCTTTCAGCCCGTCTTCTGGTTGTTCTCTTGTATGTGCTTGACGTGCAGGGGCTTCCTCGGACAGTCTGCACATATTTTCAAGCCAGCTGAGGCCTCTTTCTAGCCTTTGATTGTTCTGCTCCAAGGTTCACTGCTTGTGAATCCATACATATCATCGTTACTGAGTCTATTTCGTCTGGTGATGTTGATTGCTCTTCTTAATATAAATCTCTTCAATTCGTTCTCCAATTTTATTGCTAGACCTCAAAGTTCACTATCGTACACTATAGCTATATCGAGTAAACGGTAGATATCATATATATGACCTATGAAAAGTAATTTTACACGCCTGTACGATGAAGTAGCTAGAGCTACAGATTGATAGCCTATAATGATATATCGGAACCCCGCGGGAAATTAGTTCCCATATACCTGACCCTCCACAATCACATATTCCAAGATTGGTTCATATTATTCCACTTTAGTATTTCACTTTTCTATCATGAGAAATGAGTTCACATCAATGCATGTAAAATAACAAAATTTGCATATCTGATACCGAATGGTAGTATCTCAGAAATCCGAGTCCCCACGATTAATCAAGTCAAGGACGATTCCTCCTAGAACGCACGTGAAGACATAATTGTTCGTATCTCTGATCCATGGAATCCAGAGAGACAATGATGACATTGTTATTTATATACACGAGAGGATAAATTTTGACCTAATTCAATCGAGTCGACAATGATTTTACATCACACATATACTTTGCAATAGCTCCTCCCTACGAGAATTCATATATTTTACTAATATATATTCCTAATGAGGCGATGTATAGATGTTTGCCCTATGTTTTCGTCCGTGGGAGAAACAGGCAGTGTGGTAGAGCTACTTCAATATCTTCGTCGAGTTCATTTAGCACAAATTTACACACAAAATTACTGACCATTCAATGAATTCGCAAACGGTACACCCCCGTTACTTCAAAGAAAAGGGAACGTGTCCCGCATAACTTTCAGAAGGCCCCAGGCGGATTTTTCAACATACTTTTGTGAAGCTCCAGATCAGATAAAGACCGTTCTGAAGACCGTTCTGATTCCTAAAAAAATAGAAGATTAGAGAGTAAACGGCAAAACGTCCCGATCTTCTGCTATACTATTAGCTACATACTTTCTGCTCTCTAGACGGGCTGCTTGTGCCATTTATTGCAAGTCCGTTGTTTGTGACTAATGGCGGTATATGGTAATGATATGTTAATCGGATTAGCTCAGCAGTTGACCAAGCTCGAGATCACTGAAATATTTTATTTTACGCAGTGCAATTTATCAGTCTCAGCAGGGTGAGTATGCCTCAGTTTATCGTGTATCAGATGTGGTCGAATCTATGTCTGGAATAATAATCGCGGACCACTAGTCTTGAGCAAGCAACGTGGTCAAGTTCTTTCACAATATTGCGGAACTGATTCAGGGACACATTCTTGCCTTGAAATTTGCCTCGTTGGAAAAGAAGACTCTCGTCGGATTCCACAATTCTCTGAATTCGTACAAAATTGCGATAGAGCGCATCATGCACATTTTATTCATATTTCCATTATTGTTAGCAGTTTTCCAGGCGCAGTGGAGGAATACGTTTATTTGATATTTTGATCCCGTGTTTTCATACCTTTTTTTTGTATGGTCCAGCTTACTGCACCGTCTGCTCCCCACAATTTTGGTGGATTATATTTGATAATTTTTTTTTTATATATCCAAAAATATCGTGTTTTCTCTACTGTTACTCAGGGATTCGGGTAACTTCTATTGAAGTGTGATGAGTTAACAGTAAGGTTGAAGTAGTGATCATTTGAAAGGTCCCACACGGATTTGTCAATCTTGTGTCTACTTTAAATATAAATGAAAACCCAGATAAAGTGAAGACCGTTCTTAGTACGGATCATTGAGTAGGCGGTGATATGCTCTAATTCTTCGATATACTAAAAGCTGCATATTGTATGCTTTTTGGACTGTCTCCTTGAGCAATGACCGCTGACATATTTCACGTAGTGCCATCAATTAAGTATCAGCAGGTTGAATATGCTCGGAATAAAACACCTATAGAGATGAACTGAAGTTAGAAAGAGGCAAGATCCTCTCACGGCATCCGGCGAAAAATTGACATCATGATCGTGCCTTTCATCATACAATGTTTTCATTAACGAATAACGTACATTTATCATCCATAACGCCCAGGTAAATCAAGGTATATGTCATGGTAGCTAACACAGTTATATCTGCAACGATCGTTGGAGAGTATACGTAACCATGCGCGATTGTTAGGTTAATTTTGAATATCAATTCCATCGTGTGAGATCGTGTCAGGCTGTTACAATTCTTCAGAAATGTTCAGGTAATTATAGATATCAGAAAACTAATTCTAGAAAAGGTGTTAATTACATTGTTTCAGTGTTGGGAAATGAATGACTTGAGATGGACGAACGAAGTCAACTAACTGTACATGGGAACAGGGGCCTTATGGAACAAGAAAATTACATGGGAGGAAATGTGTTTCTCAATACAATGAACCCAGTATATACAGTTGTTATATTTTTCAAATGTTAACAATCACGTTGACACTCAAATCAATCTACAACCACTTTCCTTCTAATCGGTAAATATTCCCATAATTCTGCTCTACGGCTCAGTTACTAACACCTTTCTTCGGCAACTCCTCCACTGTTGGCGATAGAGCGTTCCGGGTATCTGGTCCGAGAATCTGGAACAACCTCCCTAAGAACGTCAAGGAATCTGGGTCTTCAAAGCTTTTCAGGGCGGCCATGAAAACTCACCTCTTCACACAAAGATTTTCTTAAAACTGACTTTCTTCCCTTTTTGTAGCCTATATGTACTTCATATATATATATATATTTTCTGTTAAGCGCCTAGAGCCTTCGTTGGGATAGGCGCTCTATAAATGCTGTTTATCTATTTATCTATCTATATAGCCTCGTGTCACATGATTGTTCAAGTCTACTTTTCATGATTATGTGACAGCCGATAGGCCTACATCCCCTCCAAAACTGGATGATAATTTTGCGGACCGGGCTTGGTCTCGAACCCGCGACATTCTATTGGAAGACGTCGGCCATGACCAATAGACCGTTTCCTCGTTTCATTCTTGTTGCAATTAGTGGTAGGTTCGGCCAAGTATGAGTAACTTGACCGAATTGAACAACCTTGTATCGAGCGCACCCCAGCTGACATATATAGGGAAACCAAACAATCTGAATTACCGGTACTGAATCCTGAATAAGGAAATGGAGAAATGTCCTCTTGTTATGTAAATTAGGTTCGTTAGTGGCACGCGATTTACTCTAAATACCCATACCTGCTCACAACTAGCTAATAGGTACCATTAGGCTGTTAACAAATCATCAAATCATACAATCAACGGATCAGGTCCGGTACTCGGCGCGTGCCATCTCATTAGAACTAAAAATATAACCAATTGTCGCTGCTGCTGTCGGTACGAAGTTCAGTTTTGACTAGTGGAATGTAGCAAAGTTTGACCATCGCTTATCTCTCGTATGGGGGTAACAGCAATGCACTTGCACAACTAAATACGGCAGAGCTCGCCCCGATTCTCTCCCACTGGTTGAAGAACATGCTGACCTCCCGTCCGTGAAAAACTGGGCAGTGAATAATTTAACTATTTCAAAGAATGTTCTGATAACTTTTACAGTCTTATAGGGTCACATTATCATTTTGAATAGGCACTAATGATTGAGTTAAAATTGAGTTTGTTCATTGAAGAGCGAGGATACAGTTAAAGGATTAGGGTTAGCGGCCATTAGTATAATATCAGACCTAAACCTACAGGTGCGCATTGTCTCACACCAAGCCTTGCATATCATCCATTTCCTTACCGTTTGTGATATTATTCCTATGGAGGAGTTAAGTACACATTGGTTTAGGCTCTGCTCATTAATACCCTGATTGTTGTGAAATAAAATAAGTACAACGTACAAGGTATATTTGTATCGCAACTCGGGTGGGGCTGCCCTTAGCACATACACACTTCAACTCCGTCAACCCCAACGCCACATATTGACCAGAGTCCCTCAAACCAGTCATGCACCCTCATTCCACCAATATCTGCACTCATTATTTATTACCCAAATTACGCTGTTACAGATGGTCCATACTCTGAATATTTCCCGCTCTTTTCATAATCCCCGCTCTCAGCCCGACCGACCACATAACATTTTATTCAATTGAGTAAGTCGATATAGTGCACAGATTTTCTTCAGATTTGTAGATTTACCAACTGCGATTTTTAATGTGGCTATCTATGGCGCACACTGTGATTCTAGCCTGACAGGCTCTGTGACAGACAGCAATCAGTGAATGGAAGCCCTACGAGCCCACCCTCTTGACGTCAGGACAACAATAGCTACGCTGATAGCCTATAGTACTCCTATGGAGGAGTTAAGTACACATTGGTTTAGGCTCTGCTCATTAATACCCTGATAATAGACCAACTTTCTATTGTTACTATATGTATTATATGGGCCTTCTCTCCGTCGCATTGACTGCTATATAATCCCCTCGAGCCGCGAGGCCCTCCCTGGGATCGATGCTTGAACAATAGGCCACCGGAGGGCACGCGTCCTGCTTTGTCCGCGCAACCACTTGTAGGCAGTGGACATGGTTGCGTCACCATGTTGAAGCCCCATAACTGGTTTACTTCGATGGCCTGTTACGTGGACTGGTGCCTAATTTCCACAGTAATTTAACGAGGTTTTTGTGGAACCTCAGACTTGAAGAAGTATAAGCTCATTAGTGGCACGCGAGGGCACCATAGCAATACCTACCATATGGCTGGGAGGGATTATCGAGTCCAGATTGGAAGCCATGTCTGGACAAATCTACCTGACCCTTTGTCCATCCGATGGTCAGTTTGCGCGGTCAAAGTGACTGGCGCTAAACACGTACAATAGGCCTTAAGCGGATGACAACTGTCAAGCAAGAACTCTGTTGGCTGGAGCCTGGAGGCAATACGCGTCCAAGTAATGTAGTTAAGTTGTTACGTAATTTATATTAGGGTAATTTTCCGACAATAGACCGATCTGTTACAACCCCTTAATTTGCCTGAATCAGCCTTGGCTATAAGATCATGAATCTAAAGTACTATAATGAGTTAATTGGAGCCAATCCCACTCGAAACAGTGAACGAAGTGATGGTGCACCGGTTGCAATAATTTTGGCGTCTCTATTTGTCCACAGCTATAGATGTGCATAGGTTAAGCATGTTAAAGAGTTGAGATCAAATAATGACCATTTTGGATCGTGATTAGGTACGAAACGAGCCATACCAAACGAAATGGGCCTCTAGAAAAACCTTGATTTAAATGATGAACCTATACGACATTGGACATACCCCCAAATACCCTAAAATAGCCTACGCCATTGACCAATTTTCTTACGGTTGTTGGAAGAGAAGCGCGAACGCTCTTTCACTTCTTCAACCTGCCACGTCGTGTGAGGGAGACAGTTTGAGCGTGTTAGGCTACGTATATGAACAGCGCAGTATGAGGAGAAGCATATTGTCAATTATCAGTGATTATGATATTTATGGAGTTTGCTGGAAATAAAGACAAAAGACCAGTTTACAACTTCCGCCATCGTTTTTAATCCATGTGTGGCGGGGTTTCCATGAAACTTAGCAGGTACCTTTCTGATAAGCAATTGATCTAAGGCAACATTTGTAGAGGAACTTATGATGCCTCAGCAAACGTACCGGTACAGGAAATCTTATCGCGGTGTCGTACCTTATAGTAGGGTCATTTTTGGAGGTCCCGTGACCATTTCGAGGATACCAAAATTTCTCAGTTGATCTAGGGAGAATA
>JAUOBX010647485.1:0-14751 GCA_032360705.1 Eupentacta quinquesemita | reverse complement strand
GTACACACATTTCCTTGCTAAGGCATGTAACTACATTTAAGTACTCCACGCTCAACGACGCTAGAAAAATCACGCTTTTCGAGAAAAAAAATCCTAAACACTAGTTGGCATAGGTATCCTAACTACGAGCGATCACTCACTGCCTCGTTGCTAGTGAATATAAATACGCTCAATTAGCCTTAGGGCAATATCTAAGCAAACTGTCGGTGGAATGACCTTGATTCGAATGTGCGCATCGACGCTGAAATGGGAAATAAAGTGTACGAGCTTTCGATGTACTAGTTATATGAACTAGAAAGTGTACACTGATACACTCGAACATGGAGGCGAAATTAACATCTCCAACCAGCTGTAGTTGCCATTCATTAACTTCGCTGCTGCATATTAGACTATTAGGCTACCTGTGATTATTACTTTTTGATTGTCGGATAAGATAACGAAGAAACCAATCGAAGCTTGCTCGCGTGAGCATGTGATGATGAACGATAATGACTGGTCCAATAGAAGTGTTGCCCACGATGGAGATCAAGAAGATTTGAGTTGCTCTGCTGTTTGTTGAAATATATGGAATACGACGTGGGGGCGCCTTAACGCCGTAGTAGTAGAGAAGTGGTGAATGTTTATTTATACTGAAAGATATCTTATTTCTCTGACCAACTAATCTATCTATCAATGTGCTTTCTAATGACTGGCTGCCACATACTAGTGAGTGACTTTTCAGTCGAGAGTGCTAGAATTCTAAGACAACTTATATCACTTTGTTGGAACAGAGTACAAATATGATTTTCTGCAAACATGAATTGCTGACATGAGATACGTATTACATGGTAGCACATCAGCGCACAGGCTTCATAAATGTGTCTACACAGCCTACTGCTGTGATTTCAGCTCACTGAATTACTTATTTTACATAGGTTTCGCATAATTAGGTCTACATGTGTTCACGCGCACTGTAGTGCATCTCAATGAATCCGGAGCAGACTGCAAGCATCGATACTAGAAATTCATGTGTCTTTTATAGTTATTTCAACAGAAGGAGTACTTTTTAGTCATATCGAGTCGTTGGTATACAGGGTAACTGCAACAAATGATGTAACACTAGATGACCCGCGATTACCTCCCGCATTTTTGCTGCTGCTCCAATTCCAAAACATTGAAATATGATCACAGTTGTCGACGGCACCCAGTGTCCTAATGTCAGAGGTTAGATTAAAATATCAACGGGATAACCTATTATGTCGCACTTGATCAGCGTCCTGCTGTTTGAATGGCGACCATCACTAACGTGATGCGGCTCTTTCATCGTCGTATTCCGTCCAGGTTTGTCTCTCTAATAGCAAAGTTCGTATTAGTTGAGGAAGACACGATTAACTCTTCTACAATAGGACTCATATTTTTCCAAACACATATACGATATCGATTTATTCTCAATTATGATTCATTCAGTCAGTCGATCAGTCAGTATGTCAATCATCCAATGAGTCTGCTAGTTTGATAGAAAATGAGTTTAGTCCTCAGATGTTGAACATATAAAATTACTTCTCCGTTCTTACACTATAGTTAGAAAGTGTTACTTGTCACTTTTCATATCAATCCGTGATTTTAGAACAGCCACCCAAAACCGCATCCCTGCTCGACATCATTGAATACAGTAGTTTCCACCTTGCCCAACATTCGTTGATCTAATAGGTGTAATTGAATTTGAGATTGTCCAGGTTCCATAGGTTTCACTGTACTTCTACAGCATGTTACATTTTGGTGGATTTGAAATAGAATTAGAAACACGGACAATCCAGTTACGAATATACGGATGTGCACCTATCACAGCCTTAAAAATATGCCATGTTGGTTTTCACCGTGTGATTAAGCGTGATTTTGAAATGACAACTTGAACCTCATCACTGCACCACATGCTTGAATTCATTAGCTGCCGCTCCGCCCACAATTTGTTAATGCAATATGTGTAATTGTACTCTACGAAATTGGTTCTCCTTTTGACCTCCATTAGAGCATTGGAGCATTATTGCAGGTGATTCTATCATGAGTAACGTCATTCTTCAGTTACAATTAGCCGTATTCGGCTTGAGTCCAGTCGGAAGAAAATAAGAAAACGAGCTAGTTGTCCTCCTTGAAATGCAAACAGTAATACGATACTTTTGTTTCTTGTACTCAAACGCTCCTCTCGATCAGGTTCGTCAATTAATGTCCGTCAATTAATGGTTAGGTCCACGGAATCAGTTGCGATTTGAAGCAACAACCAACGTGATCCACTACTGAATGAAGAAGGGGGACAGAAAGGGACAGCGTGCACTCGCTTGTATAAATGTTATTGTTCTATATCATAATATGCTTGGAGAGGAGGTACATTTTGCTTGCATTAACCCTCTAAAGTGGTCAGAGTTCTGCAGGGACATCAGTCTAAAAGCAACTCCCAACACAAAAATTCCAGCTGCCTATCTGTCTCTAAATCGAACTCCTATACTAATTTCTGTACGGGGACCGGGGTATATCAAGTTTTTTATATTAAGTAATAATTATAATTATTATTATTATTATCAAATGAAGAAAGACCTTTGGATGCCCATCCAGCTTAACGATGTCAGGGTAAATTTATGCAGGTTTTATTTGCTTCAGACATCGTGTGGGACGTACACATCGCGTACATCTTGTTTCAACTGGTAGTTGAGGTTACTTAGGTGGAGCAACGCAGCTCAGTTTTTATTCGAGTTAAAAACTAACCACATGGCCAATGCAAATAACATGTTTTGCGAAATTGAATCTTCGGAAGACTGACAATAGTACGTTCCAGCTAATGTCATCGATGAATGGATTAAACATTCAATGATGTATTACTTTCCGTTCATCCAGTCATAGTGTGTACACCTTGTGACGTGTGCCTGTCAATAATGATGGCAAGTTGTTCTATTGGAAATGACCTCCCACATCGCCGAACCCACAAGCCACTTCAGGGCTGGTTAGGTCAGTGGGTCTTGAGGGTAATTAAAATTGTTTTCTCTTCGCCTAATGAGAGGCAATATGGGGAAATCACGTTCATGAATACAATTCTATGTTATGTTAACCGCGTCTGTGGAGTTCAATTACATGTCAGAGACTCACATGAACGCATGTGCCGCCAGTGGCACCTAATTGAACTGGAATATTCAGGCCGAACATGCAAAAGTGTGAGTATTGCGATAAGCCAATGGAGCAGTCAACCATAATTTCCGATGCACTTCGATTTCCTCACGACTGGTGATCCCCTTACCCGATACAGAGGCGTTGCCATGCACCTCACTGTATATGGCTGCTTAACATTCTTCTTCGTGTTTAATCTTAACGATCATAGTCTCATATTATCCAGGAAATTCTGGTTTTGTTTACCATTAATTGTTTACTCACGATGTGGGTAAAGTTGAAAATTGTGATATCATGTTTAATCTTAAAGATTTGTTGTGGAATGTCGTCGGATCCATGACGTTGAAGTGCTGCTACGAATGATACTTTGGAGAATACACGTTGGAAGAAAAACGTTCCGAAATTCAGGAGAACAATTTTGCTCGTCATCCCAAAGTTAAGATTCACTACTTACAACATTTATGTTATATACATATATCAGAATATAGGAACCTGCCAAAAAAATTCTTCTCTGTTTTTCTTGTTTCCGTGCCAGACCAAGCAGTGTACAGAAGCTTTTAAGGTTATTGGTCAGTGATCTTGATGTCGACTCAGATCTATTAGTGCTCACTCATCAGACGAGATATTAATAATGTTTAACGTACTTAACCGTTACATCCGTTTGCAGAGGAAATATGAAGGACATATGACCTTCTATTTTCCAATATAACTTTACTGTTTGTTCACATCCCTCTGAATAACCTTGAAATATGGACATCGAGGGATATAACGCGAGTTTGGAAGGCAGCTTCCTCGGAACTCGCAGCATAATCGCCGAGTACATCTACTGAAATGTATAGGCGCTGGTTATGTTCGCCTCATAACTCATTAGTCTGTTTGTGTTCAAATTGTATATACTACTCCAGTAAGGTACTCCAATTACAGGAATAACGTAGGCATGGATCGCTACAAACTAAATAACAAAACATTTATACGATGTGTACTGATTTTCAAGTTGAATGTTTAGGATTGTCCCATGCAGGTACTCGTTCAAGGCACGTTTACTACTGTCGAAAAAACATTCAGATACCAGGAAAGTCTGACGTCAGTTAACGTTTTTTATCTAGGTTATCTCTGTTGACGAAATTACGAACAGCTGAAACAGCTGATTTTTTCACGAGCACTCATGTCCTGATTATGAGAATAGGTAACCACTCTAAAAATCCAGTGTACTATCAATAACTGCAACTTGAACTGTTGTACCAGAACAATGATTGGATAATCAACTGAAACAAGCCACGTTCACAGAATGTATCATTTCAAATTTCGCTCTGTGTATTTATGCATCAATTCAATTATAACAATAATTTAACCTCAACGATCCAGGCATGGTGAATATATGAGGTTTCATTTTGTCATGTCACTGAAAGTAGAATGTATCCTGCTAAATAGCCGGCAACACTCCCATTGCTCTCATTCTGTTGTCAAATCGATTCAGTTGAAGTTCGTTTCGATTCCCGACGGTGTTTCCTCCGATTTATGAACTTACCCACGACCACAAAGCAGGACCAGCCTTACTTTGACTCTTGTGGATTCCGCAATCACCGAAGTAAATTCAGGAGAGAATTTATGGGATTCGAATACAAAGTCCGTAATAATGTTTGTATATATTATGTATATGCTGCAGGATACGGCAAGATCTTTGTAAAGAGTATCAGTACTTGAAAATTGTTTAACATGAACAAATGTGTGGCGCAATATCTTGGGTCAATGAGCAAAATTTGACAAGAAAATAAACGATGAATTGATTGAATTAAGTTTTAGCCAACGCCTAGTCCCAAGCAACGCACCAACCACGCCAAAACCGGGACGAATTCGCCTTACAGCCGACCTTATGACTCCGAACCGATTAAACGTCAATCAATTTCTTCTAATAGACAGTACAATAATAAATCGCACCCAGTCAAACAGGTGCAGCGTGATTTTTTCTTCACAACACAACGATCACGACAGTAACATAACATAGTCGAAGATTATGTGAAATTATATTATTCCTAACGAGTTAATTTGTGGTGATTAAAAATAGCCCGTGTCTGTTCCTGAACGTGTGACTAGGTTCAGCCGCTGTGGGCATGTGCATTGTGAACTGGCTTATTGTGGAGTTTACGTATTTTGGAGCTCCGTTTTGTTTTCAGATCATCCTCATGGAATTGCTCCTGTCAAAGTAGATTCACTTTCTTCAATATCAAGAACGAGTACAGGATTCAGGACGCACATTCGTAGAATATGACCTCAATCGTAATAAGTAAAGTGTATTTCAGTAAAAATTGTTACTACTTCTCGCGGCTATCATTCAGAATTAATTTGTCGAACACGGAAATAACCCGTATTTCTCTCAGCATCAGAGCAGATTCGGGTTAATGAGAGATGGTTCTCATACGAACTATATATATGGATTCAATGCGATGTGATGATGTTACGAGTCACTTATCTATAGGTTTATAATGCAACCAACGTTTAGTGGCATCATCATAGTGTTATATCGGCTGCAAACTTCCACGCGGCCGGGTAAGGCAACTTACCTTGAGGGGGAAGTACGCCTTGTTTTTTGTGAGAAATCAGAACAAATTACACATTACATACATACTAATGACACAACGTGAACTAACATGCAGCCTTTCGATTGTCAGTTTAATGTCTTGATGACCAGTTCAAGACCTTGATTCGAAGTGAGCAAGTCCAGATACTTGCTCCAACAGATTGATGACATCGGTTTTGATGAGCTCTGCAGCGCTTGTGGTTACCAGCGCTCCCTGTGTGATATGAGCTAACAATATATTGAGGTTGTTGGTCTGTTATATCGCAAAATTATTGCAATATTACGGGGAAAATATAACATACAATTATTTTGACTACTGCGTACATTACACTAATATATCAGGTTACTTTGTATATAGTCGCAGTGAAAGGAATTGCTACTAAATATTATATAGATATTAATATTGCACTATTAACCAACATCTGTCCTATTGGAACGAATGACATTTCTAGAGAACTGCTCGGTCCAAATATTGCCAACCAAGACGTATGGGAAATTACAACCAAAAGAATATCCATCATATTCATAAACTGACCATAACATGTACTATTCGATGGCTAGCGTATATTATTCACTACGTGTTAGGATTTACCAACAATACTACTGCTTTACCGTTAGTTTATTGTTTCACCAATATGTATCGGATTAACTATACCGCAATATGTGGAGGTAACTGTGTTTGAAGTATTTTGTTTGTGGCTAGAACGAATCATACATAATGCTGGTGACAAATATGCAAGATCATGCAGATGTAAGGGCAAGGCCCAAGAGTCCCAGGGTACGCTTGATCGTCTTGATCAATGTATTTTGTCACTCCATTTGACTCCAATGCACGATACACATGCACCAAGTGAACCTTCACTCAGAACTTGATGTGTAAATTCACTTCAGATGAGTCTTTTAAAGGATATAACCATATTCAAAACTGCTTCTAAACGAAAAAATATATGAAATAATGAAATGAAACACAATTCTCTATTGTAGCAATACTGTCTGGGCTATGTGGAGGCATGAATTAATTGTGGTTTCCCAGTATACGGGCAAAACAGTTTTCCTCTCCAGCACCAATCAACCCTAGTTGCGTAGAACAAGACGAATATTTCGAGCAATATCATTCAGTAGAGTAATTCTCGACATATATCATACTTTCAATTTTGTTAAATATACTCTATGCGATCCGCATAAAATGGATGTACATCACTCGGAATAAAAGACCATAGTAAACTACGAACACATGTCATTTTTATTATGTTTGTTACTTGTAATAAATTGCTCAGCTCAACTCGCCTAACTGTTCCACGACCTTACTCAAGTGGGGTTAGGCGCTTCTACACCTAATTGTACGATTACGTTCGTTGATGCACTATCATCACATCATATTGCACCGTCAAAACGAGGTGCCAGACGGGACTTTAGTGTCGTGACTGCACAAGTAGAAGAGCTATCAAGCAGCTCAATTGGGCGGAAACACAGCATCGAGTGGATAGCAAGTACCGAGGCGATAACACTGGGAATACCGAGTGACTCACCATCGTTTAGGCGACGAAAAACCAGGTTTCGCAGTCAGGTCTAGTCATACCGAAGCCTGAAATACGTGGGTACTTAGGCGTATGAGACTATTTAAATGTTCATATGTTGCGACATCTCTACGAGTGATTGCTGAATAATAATAATGTGCTGCTTATAAAGCGCTTCCCAAAAATATCGAAGCGCTGTACAGGGAATAAAACTTGAAAAGACCAAAAAATTGCACTTACAGAACTAGCAAGAAACCATAAAAACGAGGTGAAATTACCAAAACAAATTACTGGCAAGAATTCCAAAGTACAATAGAAAAATACAATCCAACAAGTAACATACAATACAATAGTAACCTCTATAAAGACAATGGCATGCCAAATTAAGAACACAACCCAACAGGATAAAGATACAATGACCGTTAAAAAAAAGTTGATAAGCTAAGTTCTCAAAACCTTCTTAAAACTGTTAAGATTGGGTGTCTCACGCACGTTAACAGGCAAATTGTTCCAAATGTTAGGAGCTGCAGAGTAGAAAGATCTGTCACCATAAAACTTAGTATTACACCTGGGAGGACGACTGAGAAGGGTTTCGGACGATGATTGGAGATAACGCCGAGGTGAGTAGGACGGGATGGGCTCTGTCAGATAAGCGGAGGCCATCCCATGAATATATTTGAAGGCAAGAAGAGCGACTTTGTACTGGATGCGGAGATGAAGAGGTAACCAATGAAGATCCCGAAGTATTGGGGTAATGTGGTCGTGCTTCTTCGAACGTGTCACGAGCCGAGCGGCCGAGTTCTGGATGAGCTGAAGTTTGGCAAGTTCAGTGGATGGGATGCCGTACAGGAGGCTGTTGCAGTAGTCCAAACGAGACGTAATAAAAGCATGAACGAGGCGCTGATGTGTAGATGGTAATTAAATCAGTTCAAGAGGTATCCCGTTGGATTCACGCTGCACTGAGACTACTCAAAGGGAGAAGCAAGGCTAACGGATAATTTGCCCGTGTCCTAACTACCTGTCGTCAGATTGAGCCGCTGTGCCTCCCTTCATATATAGTGGACATATCTTCGTAGGTTCGGTCGATTGCTCGGCAAATATTCTTCAAATATGGCCTAAATCAGATAGATTCAGATGATTCCTGATCACCGTGATGCATGTAATGGTGCGTGTGCCATGATCATTGTTCATGTTAATATTACGGCGATATGGGGATACTGGTTATGAAATAACTGATATCTGAACTGGGCAAGTCTGTTATAGTTAATTAATTTTCTATTCAATTCATTTAATTTCACCCCCAGAACTGGAGAAAACATAAAACTATGTATGCACAATAGGTAAATTAAATACAATAAAATCTTCATTGGAGAGCATAATCCATCGAATTTTGTGAAATATAATTCAAAACGGAGTTATCGAAAGGTGAGCAAGCATATGTTCAGCAAATTAGGTATATTAAATTGTTCCATTTTGAAGAGCATTCTGAGAGAATCAACCTGACCATCAGGATTCTGGAACCGGACTCATGTGCGAACTGATGGTACATAGAACCCTCTCCACAACCGAACCATGAGTAACCTGGCCATGGAGTATATAGCAGGCCATACTATATGTACAGTCTCTAGCAGGACCGTTGACTTCGAAAATTCTATGGAATAATGAGCACACATTTCTATCAACAATATCTTCCACATTGGCAACCCCAAGGGCCTGGGAAATGACGGTATTGTATGAGCACTTGCTCAGTCCCAGTCAACGAATAATGTGCTTACATTGATTAGACATTAATTTGACTTCATCGCAATCACCAATAATAATACAGTCATTTCCATAAACTAAAGTGGGTATTTGTGCATTAGGAGAAGCCCCAGGGTACAATATACATACAGAAAAAAGAATATAGAAGTATTGTCTACATTTAGCAACCTGCAGCTTGACATGATTCCTACTTGCACCATTAGTATTGTAAACATTGCCAATAATTTCCAATCTGTTTGCATTCTCCATAACAGAGCCCTTCATGAAGAAGACGTAGAACCCTGGTAGACATAGAATCCTTCAAAAAGGGGCAACGCCCTACTATCATATACTCGGATTTACCTGTATTGAAATAAATCGCCATCTAGTACTGTACCTCACACAAGTGATGATTAGTGTTTGTAGGCAACATGCTGAGATTGCAAACAAGGAAATGTCATCAGCATATGCAAGAGAGTTGTGAAGCGACTCACCATTATTAACACCGATATTGGAGCACTGCAGCTCCGATAAAAGGTCATTATGAAACTTCCCCGGGGGTACCCCGGGAAACTTTAGAGGCGGAGCTATACAATCCATTCCACTTTACAGGTGCATTCAAACTCCTGTACCAGTTATAGAGGAATTGCCATTGATATGCCAAAATGGCACTAATAAGTTTGTAGGAGTCAAAGCAGTCCAAGCATTCCTCGGCGTCCAGCCCTGCAACATATAACGCAGTCTCATTAGTCATACAGTGGGAAATAACATCATTTGACAGATTACATGTTCCTCTACCTTCTCTAAATCCATATAGGTTATTGCTAATATGTACATCTCTTGGTAATAACAATCGCTTAACCAACTTACTATGAATTGAGCTGAGAGTTACTGGACGGTAGTTCTTAGCAAGATAAGGGTTCAAAGTGGACTTTTCCAGAATTGGAATAATAACACCAATGTGAAACGAGGAGGGGACACAACCAGTAGAGAACTGAACATGACACTATGAATAGGCACTTGGACTCAGAAAATGTCAATGTTGCGTGGCAGTAATTATTAACGTTTGAAGTACAGGGTCGAGTTAACTATTCAGGTCATTGCCCTCCTACCTAAAAGGAATAGTTAGGTGTACTCGATTGCACCTAATTACGAATGAATAACGCCTTGTACATTTTATTCGAAAATATGTCGGCCAAGTAATGGAACACATGAATGAATGAGTTTCAGGCTGAATTTTACACTCCGTGTCGACCAGGCTCTATTTCCCCGGAAGTCATCACTATATGTGGATACTTTGTGACTTAGCCTTCCATCTGACCTTCATCAGACCTAAACAAAAACACACTCCGTTTTCCTCAGTGCTCTGATTCAAACCATGGCGCTTCGAATTTTGCGGAATAATTATGATTCCTTGATCGATCATAATGTAGGACTCTTTTTTCAAAATGGATTCACATGAGTTACTTCCCGAATTGTACCGCATAGTCATACCAGTCATGAAGATTGGTGTACTTTTAAGAATATTTTGCAGAACAATATTTTTGATGTCATTCGATTTTCGAACGGGAAATTGGTAGATAGAATATCACAATTACCCAATTGTATTGTAGTTCATTGTATACAACAAAGCGAATCCAACTTTTACCAAATATTGAATCGGAAATGTTTCCCCCCGGATGAATATCGATCGAAGAGAAAATGTCGGGATATCAAAAGGAAGAGCTTCCAATACACTAAAACATGCTGCTATGATTAGCCGTCTTTTCTTTGTGCGTTTCGTTTTCACCTCAAATGGAATCATTCGTATTATTTGAAGACATTATGGCAACAACGAGGTGAAATTTGATAGCGTGTTGATAACGTTGACAATAAAAACAAACGCATCTCCCAACGCACACGATTGTATGAAAATTTATCATCTCCCTACTTCGAGATCGCTCATACGCATACACGTCAGTACATTCCATCAAGCTCCTCTGTTCGTCATTTCCGATTTATCATAACCCAACACAACTAGCGTTATATCTTACCAGAAAACTGTTCGCAATGCAATCGTCTTCTTTCACGACACACCCACTACCGGTACTATTAATTTCTACCGAATAACAGCATTGTCCTCGAAGAATATGGGCACTTTCATGTTCCGGAAAGTGGTCTGTTATTGATCTTCGGTGGGATGAGAACTTACAGTGACAGTCCTGGCAGTAGGTTGGGATTGATTACATCCATGTCGTGATTGTAATCTTGTGAGGGGCATACGACTGGTGGTCGTGCACAATCAATACGGCCAGGGTTCCTTGATGAGCCTTGAGTTGATTGCCAAAATCTCTGAATCAAATGTGTTTTCAACTTATATCGCTTACTGCCAACTGCAACTCGCTGCATCAACCTAACCACGTGTTATATACAGTTATGTCAAATATCTGCGAAAGTAAAACTGTCCACATGAATGTTAACCTACAGTAGATCATGGTAGCTATTGTTTTTCAACGATACTAGCTGACCTTCAATAAACTATATTCGTTATCTTTAGATTTGCAATTCACCTAATTTACGCCAACATCCTCGGTTGTGACTGACAACAACTATAGCTACTATACTGCCATAATACTACCCGAGTGTTATGCTGAGGATATTTGCCGACAATTATGCAAATGGTATCGTAGCTGTAGATCTCACCATCTACCCACTACACATGACCAACGCTTAGAAAGATATATCGAGCCTTATCCATCATTTATAGTTAATTTGACGCCAGGCAAGCTATAACAATGGACAACAATTACCGCAGAATCTCCTCAATGCAGTTCAGTTTCGAGTGGGTACTATCTGCCTCGAGCTACGAATAATAACAAATATATACAGTAGGATAACATATTCCAATATTCGTTTAATATCATATATTGGAACCTGAAAACTGCACACAGCAGTTCAATAACAGCTTGGCTTTGATTGGGACGGTGGTCAGTAGAGAAAGAAGATATATATCAGTTTTTTTTTTAAATGCTGAGTGTCTTTCATCATTGTCTATGATGACAATAGGTGAGTTCCTTGTCGACATCGTTGGGTAAAATGCAATTACTCTCATCAACTTATCCAGAAAGTACCTATGCCTAACCATCACTGGGTTGTATAGTATATGTCATTAGGTAATCAGCAATTTGGCCGTGGACATTCGTTCTCAAGCATGCTATTTGAATTATGTATGCCTTTTTCGAGTGTAGCCTGACTGGCTGTAACAATACATAGTTGTATCAGTGAATAGCGTAGGTTGATTAGCGAAGTGGCTATTAGCTGTGGTAACAACTGTGTTAGTGATGATATTTTCAATATCAATTTCGTAGGAAACGGGAAAAATGTTGCCGGTATATAGCAAACCTGAGTCATACATCAGACAAACGGTCATCTTCGTCCTGGCGATTGTGAGATATATTCCAAATTCCTATGCATATTTTCGTGGAGCGTGGTCAGTATGGGAATAGAGGTACCTAATAATTAGGCGTTCAGAGTGTCTATCAATAACACGTATCACGTGAGTAACTAATAACTTCAGGCAGAGTAATCATATTTGTTCAAAGGAGTAGACTTACCCTCACGAGGATTTCGCGATGAGCATATACATTCAATGAACTATCTTCATAATGGAAAGTGTTTCTGGAACATCTCAACATGAAACCGTTGAGTCTTATATAGCTGATATATCGAAGTCCCCAGTGACAACTTGATCGTCATCAAAGTTGGCCCAGTGTGTTCATTGCGCTTAGGAATTCCACATTTTCGAACCACCTGCACTTATCGTGCCGCAAAATGACGAAATTTCCACAAGTGCTCGGAGTTACTGCTGATTCAGTAAAATGTTGGCAAACATATATAATGCGATAAATCGTCACTTATTTTATATCGCAACTATAGTACGGGTATGTAAGTATACCTGTAGTGAATCTATCAAAACCGAGTGATAAAGGACAATTTCATCATTCTACACATCCGTTCAAATATGGTGTGACGAATCAGGAGTGTGCCGTCGTAGCTCATATTACCGGGGGCAGAACATTTGGGGACCGCAATATCACATGAATCGCAGCCTCGAAACCCAACATAAATTACATCATATATTACATGAAATCCGATATCATAAACTATATAGCTCATATTGATTCACAGGCGCCCAAATGGTATATAAATTGTTTCGCAATAATAGTTTAATTAGTTATGAATTTGGACCTTGGGGCGTCGTATCCACAATCTTCGGTTCATCATTGGTTTTTTCCTTAATTTTCTGCAATTAGTTCTGGATCAGAAGACAGCAAATGCAGTGAAAAGAAATTAAACTATTGTACGTTGTATCGACTTATATTGTATGGAATGATTTTCATAAGATCGTAGACTGAATGATATCTAGTCGTAGGAGGTAGACAAACAAATGCACGCGGTTTGTTATTTATTGAAGGTTACACTCTTGATAATACACATGGGAATTTAGACGGAGCGAGATATTTTAAACTAATGGGTTTTCTCCCTCGACGAAATTAAAGAGAGGGTTGGTTTCTCAACACCAAATATACACGAAAGAATAACATAAAATTCGGTTCAAAGTAAGGTTAGTGCTAGTCATCTTGCACATTTTATCCTTGTCAATAGCATCGAGTATGAATTCCTGTTATAATACATACTTGTAGACATTGGAGGCGAATCATTTATAATCTTTGAATATTAAATATGGCATATTACCCATAATTATTTTAGATAGGCCTAACAACTTGTCATGCATTCAACATTTGCCTAATTTCCAGGCACGTATATACCGTTTTATAAAGCTCCCTGTTGACAAAATAAGGAATACATCTCTATCCCAGCATGGTGCGAATCCACGACTCCTGTATCTAACCCGTCTTCATGTTACACTATAATTGCTTATAAATGCCCAGGAAAATTCGTGCCCAAATTGTCTACCCTTCAATATTCATCACATGTCCATATTCTGGAAATCGTTGTGGTAGTGGCACACTCGAACAATGTTACACAGATTACCTTTGCTGTTGTATTAGGTTTTACTCACAGGAGAGACCAGTTTTCTACGATATCAGGGATATATATATAACAGAATACAATATCCTGAACATGTGTTTCTAACCTTGGAACAACGTTCAGCTGTAATGTTGGTCAACTAACGTTGGGATG
Source organism: Eupentacta quinquesemita (assembly GCA_032360705.1). Taxonomy (NCBI): domain Eukaryota; kingdom Metazoa; phylum Echinodermata; class Holothuroidea; order Dendrochirotida; family Sclerodactylidae; genus Eupentacta; species Eupentacta quinquesemita. Next base: position 597 of record JAUOBX010647485.1, on the reverse strand, counting down.
GCGCAGCGCAGTCCACGGCGCAGTCCGCAGAAATCGAAAACGAAGGATCGCATAGGTTACCATCCACATCTGCGCAGCGCAGGGCCTGTGCAGCCGCTGCGCAGGGATCTGCGGATGGAATCGAGCAGTGAGCGATTTCTGTGGACAGCGCAGCACCTGCGGAGAGTTCAATGGAACGCCAATCAAGCAATATTCATCAATGGAATAGAAGACGTTCGGCATAACGTAACGACTACACAATTGACTGGATGAGCCCATAATATATACTCGTAAGAAATTACTTTTAGCGGGAAACATGCAATTGTTTTTTTTTTTAAATCGGCGGATAGCCTGCGCAGGTAGTGGATGACGAGATCTGCGAATGGCCCGCGGATGGTTTAATGGAACACCAATCGGGCAATATGTATCAATGCCAGTACGGTTTCGTGTGTTTGAACACATAGGTATAACGTAACGACAACATAATTGACTGAATATGTCGTTATTATCAATTAAATAATTTTAGCGGGAAACAGGATATTTTTGTTCTTCAAATTTGCGGATAGCCTGCGCAGCGGCTGCGCAAGTAGTGGATGGCGAGATCTGCAGATGCCCGCG
>JAUOBX010647374.1:0-14755 GCA_032360705.1 Eupentacta quinquesemita | reverse complement strand
GAAAAAATATCGATACCGCATTCAGAAGATAAACAAAGTAACAAACGTTTCGTAAATGCGAATTTATGTTTGATTATCATGAAAACAACTAACTGTGATTCGAGAAAAACATGTAAAACTAGTTGATACTGACTGAGGTGAATGACCTAACGATTATATTTATTTGTGGGGTAAGTAGTGTTAGGAATAGGAGTTATTTTGTGTGATACCGTGATCGCACAGCTGTTGTACGGTGCACAGGCACTCTAGGCCTTAGCTAACGTTATGCGAGGCAGGTCAATGCACGTGCACTGTACATTTGTGTTCGAGACTCAGGATCTTGCACCTACTGTTCGCGAACAGTGGGTGTAGAGAGTCGAATACAGCCGTAGAGGTCGCAATATTTGGGAGGTCTGAACATAGGGGTTTGAAACTTGTAATTGGCCTATAGGAAGATGTCAGAACAAATTGTATAATGTACACTCGTGCTTTAATTTTCCTCCAGAAATGAAGAGGGAGTATCCATATCAGACAGTCATATGAGGAGCCGCCTGCCATGATGGACACTCCTGTGTGACCTCTGACATTAATTATTGACATACCTTATCTATTATAGCTGTGAACTGGCTTAGTATTGGTATGACTTATGGGAAATGACTATAGGAAATTGGACAGTTAATTCACAAGTCTTGGACAGGGTTCTTTGGGCTGTCTGTTATTTGATTCACTGAAGTCAGATAATGTATCGGAATTATGCAGTGTCAGGGGTCACACAAGCGGCCAAACAGTGTGTAGGAGAATGAAGATATTGTCTCTATGGCACGAACCAATCTCTTATGAGACTTGCACTTCCGGAGTCTGTGCATGATATAATGTATGATTGTGCTTGAATGTCTTGCAGGAATGACCAAGGAGTATTCATATCAGACATAGTTGTAGGATGATTAGCGTACCTCATCTATTATAGCTATGGACTGGCCTATTATTGGTATGACTCAGACTTGCTCAATCTGTGCATGGTATAGTACACTCATGCTTTAATTTGCCAGAAATGACCAGGGAGTGTTTATATCAAACATCAAACAGGAGTAGCTGCCTCCTGTGATGGATGCTCCGGTGTGACCTTTGACATTTCCCATTAGGGTACCTTATCTATTATAGCTGTGAACTGGCTTATTATTGGTATGACTGAACTTTCTCAGTCTGTGCACAGTTTAATGTATGATCATGCTTTCATTTCCTCCAGGAATGACCAGGGAGTATTGATATCAGACATAGTTGTAGGAGGTGCTGCCTCCTGCGATGGATGCTTCTTTTCCAGTTTTAATCAGGTTGTGTCCCCAATCATGTAGGTGGCTGTGATTCGCCTCACTCCACCAGCAACGTCTCTCAAACCCTCACGCCATCTCACTCAATTTGAAGCATCCTCTTTCTCCCATCCAACCTCGCGTCTCCTCCTCCACCTGCCTCTTCCATGTCATCTTTGGCCGTCCTGGTTTCCTTGCTCCAGCCACCTGAAAGTCTAGAGCTGACCCCCAAATATTATATTTCATGAACTTGTGAGCAACATGCATATTTGCATACCAAGTATAAGCTCATCCATCCAGGCGGTGTTATCGTGTTTACAAGCAAGAACTGGGTAGAACTGGATATCAGATGAGCTCAGTTGGTAGAGCACTGGACTCAAGATCAGAAGATTGCCAGTCCAAATCCCTGCAGACTGGTTAATATCCGGTGCGTCTTTGGACAAGGTGCTTTATCTTCATTGCCCCATCCCACCCAGGCATTATTGGGAACCTGTGAGGAAGTTAGGTACAATCGGTGCTGTGTTGGCTTCTAACACTTAACATTTGTTTATGTATTTTGTTGTTTTCCATTTATGTATTAACGAATTCAACATATTAACAAGAAGGCTCTCATTGTTCTTCTGCGAAGGTAACTATTTGGCACTTTAATAGCTACCATCCCAACGAACAAAAGTTCCCCTCGCTGGGTATTAGTTTTTAGAAGTAAAACTATTGGTGAATTTCATTGTACAACAAAGGACGAGGAATAAGCCAGTTCACGATTATCAATGCGCATGCTCACAGCGGCTAGACCTAATAAACGTTCAGGCTAATAATAATAAGATGACTTTTATATAGTGCATTCATCAGTAAAAGCTGCTTGAAGCACTTCACAAAGGCTATATACCCAAGTAAAAAATGTAGGTAAAAAAGATGCACAGGATAAGGAAAAAACTCACACATTGACTTATCTTCATGAGGTATTTTTAAACCGCCATAACTAGTTGGCAATCATGTAATTTCACCCAATCTTCGACTATGTTATTGTCCTCAAATGTGGGGGTAATGTTAGTGAAGTTTTGTGGTGAGAGGATTTCATAGTTTTCTACGGGGAGTTTTGAATGATTGCCCTGCCTCCAAACGAGCGATATCTCTATTATTTTGTACACTGTTCGAGCAGCCGGCTTTTGCGCGCCCCCGAGTGACCTTCAACACAGATCATTAGCATACGGCGTGGGATGCAACCTTGAACAGGCTCATATTGCAGGCTTGGAATGCTTCCCCTATTGCACACTCAATATGGCACAAATTACAAAGGCATGTAACTTGATCCGTAACTGAAGTAAACACAGTCGTATGAACATTGATTGGGTTTGGATTGATATAGTTAGGTTTTCATTAACATCATTTTTAAGCTATTGAGCCCGATCCTTGAAATGTCTTTAAAGACCAGGTGAAGGGCTAATTCATTGCTTTGAAACTCACATAGATGAAAAGAGCATATTTCAATACCCCTAAATCCAAATTGTGAAGTTCTCAACTCGTTGTATCTTTGTGTGATCTTTATTATTAGGTTAGGTCTGATGACGTCACAAGGGGAACCAAATGAATGTCCCTTATGAAATTACACAATTATAATAACTGATTTTTCATTACTCCATAAGTGAGAAGTACAAGTGATTTTTTTCTTCCAAAGTCAATGATTACTTGCATCTATATCTCCCGGAGAATTATGTGATTTTCTTTTCATATCTGGTTCACATTTTTCGTGTGACGGAGTTTTGAAAAAGTCAACTTTGCATTGACTTTGTACAGAGCATGCATTTTCCTTCCCCCTGTGATATCGAAAAACATTGCGTAATATTAGATCTAACATCATTTTCACCATCTTATTGACTGAAATACATTTTGGGGGTAAGATTTTCTTCATATACTAGTCAAAGAGAATCATATTCTGCAGTCATCTTCAGCACTTCCATTTACCTTCAAAGAAACTAACCTTATTCTCTTCGGCTTTCAAACACCGGTCCAGGAGCCCAACTGACACCTTCAGTGCAACCGCCGGTGACTGTTCCGCAAAGTTGCAGAACACCTCATCCAGCATGGGATCAGCCTTTTGGTCCACAACGCTGACAAGGCTGTCGATCGCTGAGTGAGGGAAGTCCACCAGATTGCTCGGCAGAGCCAGGAAGAGTTGGAGCAGCGACTCGACTCCCGGGAACGAGGGCAGCAGATTCAGCAGTTTGCAGCAGAGCTCCTGAAACACTCTCTGATTGGCCAGGCCAACATGCTCCAGCCAATCACATCGCTTGTAGTACTTCTTCCACTTGGACTCCGCCGAGGTGCCTTCCAAGTTGGCTAACTGCTGGCTGCACCCTGCGACAATGTTGGTGAAAATGCTGTCTGAAAGTTTCTGTGACGGCCCGGCATCGAGATGTCCGTTGACAAACTTCTCTAAAAGGATCAAGAGGTGTTTCTGGAGACAGCTTTCAGCACCGATAGTGACTTCCATGTTTTTAGGGAAGGACAGGTGAGATCCATACTTCTGCCAGTCGGGAAATGCCTCGTTGGCAAAGACAACATGAGCCATTTTCGCCCAGGGAATGACATTTGACTCTTGGTGGGTTTTCTGAGCCTCTTGAGAGAGGACGTTTACCACTGATTCCTCCTGGAGTTGGCTGGCTCTCTCCCAGATGATGTGCAGGAAGTTGACAAGCACTCCATCGAACATTGAACGATTCTGTTCGCCACTCTGTTGATGAAAAAATATATACTGAAAAAAAATTGAAGAAAAACACACAACAGTTTCACCCTCATCTGTTTCAACATGATTTTTGTACTTCTCCTTGGTTAGAAAGTTTACTGGGAAGGTTCCTCGCAATATCAACAATTTTTCCCACCATAGCCTAAAATGACCACTAACCTGTACCAAAAACAACAAGTTACATGTACACACTAAGAGAAAGCTACCCACTAAATTGTAACTTGGATAAACTGAACTAGCTTCCACAAGGATACCAGACTTTGATCTCTAGTGACCTCAGATTGTTTTTGACATGACCCCCAAAGCAACAGCAGTTATGTATTCATTAGGAATAGGATTACAATAACCTCGACAATCTGACACTTTTGACCATAACAGCTACATGGGTGCAACACAAATGACACATTGACTACAAGGGCAGGATGAAAAAGTATATTTTTCTTAGGATACTCGCTGGACAGACGATAGAAACAACACAAGGCCCGACAAGGGTACATTACCTGCATACGGCACTCGTTGTTACCTGCAAAACTGTCACCAGGGGGACAAATACAGGTATTGCTTCTGTTCTGGGGTAGTACCAGTGTTGGCGATGAGCAGCGCATTTGTGGGATTCGCACACTTTTCTCGTCGATCTCGCATTGGAAAAATCCCACCAAAGGCAAAGCTCAATTTTATCGTACTATACGTACTATACTGATGTCCAACTGTCATTTGCTAATGCATGTCCAAAAAGTTCTGAATTTCCACTAAATTTCATTTATACACGATCTAAAATCTCTCTCAAAATTTGAAGATTGGGAATTCCCCCAAACTTCCTAGGTCTAACACTGGGTAGTACCTTAATGTGAAGGTGGGTTATTTATGAGCAAATGACAACTGGTAAGATGCCAACCTCTTATTTTACCCTACTCAGGACAATCATGCAGCAAGAAGGCATCAGGTACCACTCCTGGGTCTTTGTTATGACCTAATCAGGATTAAAACCCTGGCTTCCTCAGTAGAGGGCTGTCGCTCATCAAACTGCCCTATATCCATGTGGTTGGCAAACTGTGTATATCATGTAATAACTTAATTTACCTGGGCAAGTGCTCAGTACTATAGACCGGAAGCCAATTTTTTCGGGTGTTCGCAGGTTCTCCAGAACCAAATGTTGTAGTTTCAGAGCCATATACTACCTTTTTCCAACTGTTCGTACATGAGTGAGGCATTTAGACCCGACTGCAACGATTTTGACACTCCCAGCACTCAATGGGAAAAAGAAATGACAAATAAGGTGACTTTTTGGGTGGAGTGGTGGTTGGCAGGGTACCTTTTGGCTCCTAGTGCTGGTCGGTAAGGGCTATAGTGGTGGCTACCCCCCGACCACCATGGCTATAACCCTGTATCCTTTTATACTGATACTGTTACCAGACTGTTCAAACAACTTTTGAAACCTCAACTCAAGTATTCTGTACATTCAGTTCATTAAAAAGGTCCGACGACGCCCAACCGATTGGATTAGCTCTCTACATGAGCTGAATATCATACCAGCACCTTCAAAGATTCTCCATCGGCAGGATGACCAGATGGGAAAAGCTAGTAACTTATTTTTAAAGTGACCCTTTACTTACCTTAAGATAGAACATGATCTGCCTACAAGCGGAGAGAATCATGTACGATGGGAGGATCTGAGCAAGGCCGTTCAGCCGACCAATCACAACTGCGCGGGAGAAGACATGTCCGCCAAGGAGGAATGCACCCTGGAGTAGCTCGATGAAAGATCTGCTCTCCAGCTCATCGACGAGATGTGAGAGGACCCCGTCATCAACTGTATCCTGGTGGGAGGAAATATTCTGAATGAGCAATAACAGGCATGGTGGACAAGCACCATGTAATCAGTTGCAATGATGTAACCTGACAAGTCCATCATATCCTAGCAGAAAGGAGGATACATGCTTTGAATAACATATTTTAAAGGGGAGCCTTCAAAACTCACCTATCTGTACAAAATGTATTGGAAGAATTACCTGAGTGTATCCACATCTCGTCATTGGGCAAATGGTGTCACATGATAATGGAATGTATTAATGAATGATCGTGCATAAAGTGGTTCATAAAATGTGTTATTTCATGCCACATTGGAGTGACTATAACTGTTCAAATGATTTTTTTTCCCTCCTGTTAGATTGTTATGCATAACACGGAAACCTTTGCTATAGCTATGGACTATGCATGGTGTTATACTGATAATTTTTGCAGGTAGTGCGTACATGTGGGCGAATGTATGAATTTCATTCACACATTCGAAGCACTGTTTGACACAAAATAAGGTTGTTAACTATAATCCAACAATTGACCTCAAAATTATTTGTTGGAGTAATTTAGGAAGATAATGCTCTCAACACACTATATAGTCAATTCAAACAAAGATCTATCAAATGATTTTCTGAATAATATCTGTATTGTTTCGACCATGAAAATAACCTGTAGTGGTTCTGAAAATTAGGTCAGCTATAGGGACACCTGTCAAATTGCTCTTTTCTTCTTGTTCCACATTGGCTATAGAATCTGTAATATCATCAATAAGATGTGGAGACATAGCAACAAAGTTGTGTCAGTTTCTTAGGATCAAATTAGTGACATATACGCTCAAACACATACAACTGCCCTATAGGTTTCATGTTCACTGATACTGCTTTTTAGTACCTAATGACCAGTTATGCTCACTAAGCATCCAAAGAACATGGGAGCGAAGCGCAATTCCACTCCCAAAAGCCTCAAAAGCGCACCTGAAATCACATCGACAGGTGTGATTTTTCAAATAAATTCTGGAAATCGCATGCCCCCTGTGAAATCAGGCTATAAGTTGTCTTGGAGACTAAACAATTTTCGCATGTTATCACAATTGACTGGTAGAATCAATACAATACCTCAGTAAAGACGGTAGAATACTTGTTTTAGGCTAATACAAATAATCTAGGAAAAACAGCAGTAAGAATGCAAATGGAGATCTTATGTTAAGAGTGTGTGAACCCAACACTCATGTGACCTTTTGACAGCCTTGCATTAATATAGCATTTACAATGCAAGTTATTTCACAGTTATTGATGCATGCACATGCTCACAGCAGCTGAACCTTTGGGAACAGGTTGATAACTCATCCATATATACTAATGGTTAGGGCATATTTTGAAATTTTCATAACTATAACCGATTGGTCGACCATGCCCCTAAGTGTGGTGGAAATATTTGTGATCTTTCGGGATGAGCAGATTAACACTGTTCTTCAGTGGAGTTCTAACGGGTTGCTCTACGCCATATTGAGCAACGATCTCTACTACTGTGTTCGTGCAGTCCAGTCTGTGCATGTTCCTGTGTGACCTTTGACACCACACCATTAGCATACATTTATATATAAATGCAACCATAAATTGGCTTTAGTTATTAGTATATTGAGTATATGAGAGAATATGGAAAATGTCTTTCTAGCAAGACGAAACATTCGCAAAGATCTTACCTGACCAGTCTTGTCATCGAGCTCTCTATTCAGCCAGAACTGACAGTATGTCAGACAATCTGTGAAACCCCCAGGAGACAACGTCCCGTTGTGGACCTCCATAGCCTTTTCATAACAGTTTTTGACAAGCTGACAAACAGGAACTGGGTCCTTTTGTTGGTGGATGACTAATGAGATCACAGACGAGATGTAACGGTCAATCCCATCTGAGAAAAAAAAATCGAAGGGTCCAGTAATTCTTTCATCATTAAAGACGACCTTTGATGTTTCTATTCTTTGGAACCGGAATAAGCCTTTTCACAGTTGCATTCCACGCCATATGCTGATGATCTGTGTCGAAGGTCACTCTGGGGTGCGCAGGGACCGGCTGCTCGGACAGTGTACAAAGTAATAGAGATATCGCTCGTTTGGAGGTAGGGCAATCTTTCGAAACTCCCCTGGAGGAAACTATGAATGCTTCCACCACAAAACTTCACTAATATTCCCCCCACATGCGAGGATGATAACATAGTGGAAGATTAGGTGAAATAACATAATTTCCAACTAGTTATGGCAGTTTAAAATACCCCGTAACGGTTTGGGAAATTTAGTCTTATCCCGAATGTTTAATTAGGTTTAGCCACTGTGAGCAGGCGCATTTTATTGATAACTGTGAACTGGCTTATAGCCTTTTCGTTTTTGATGAGCAGACAGATAGGAACCAGTTCTTTTGTGGATGGATGATGGATGACTAATGAGATAACAAATGAGATGAAACAATTAATTCCATGAGATGACCTTTGACAGTACATCTCTGTGAACACCAATAGCGCCACTTCATTTGTGACGAGTAGACAGAGAGGAGCTGGGTCTGTTTGTTGATGGTTGACCAATGAGTTCCCAGAAGATATATAACAATTGATGCCTTCTAAGAGCCAGGAAACCAATTGAGAGACCAGGGGTCACGTTCTTGTGTATATGGCGTCATCATAGACCCCTTAACTTCTATGTCTGGACGCCCGAGTTGAGATGAGTAACTTGCTGAAAGAGTCTGACAAACTTTGTTTACATGCGCAGGGTTGTCTTCCTGAACTAGACAACCGCCGGCGGTAAACCGCCAACATGTAATATCCCCACATTTGAGCAATCAGTGAAAGACGGAAAATGCAAATTTGACATTCGGTGACCTTGAAATGACCTTTCATGTTTTCTGGAACCAAGTGGAGGCCATATCCACTAAGTTTCCTTCAAATCCAACAACGTTAGGAAAACCGCATAAATCACGCAAATTGGACCTCCGATGACCTTGAAATGACCTTCATGTTGTTCAGGACCAGCTTTAGTCCACATCCACTAAGTTTTGTGTCAATCGGACGAACTTTTTTATTTTCGGATAAAAACAGTAAAATAGAGGGTAGCAGTCATTCAACTATGCTAACTTTCGAACCCATCCAAGATTTGTCTGGGGCGAACATGCATGCCAAGTTTCAAATCAATTGGACATTGTGTCGGAGAGTTATTGGGTTGACATGAAAATCTTCCGGCGACGGAGATGGCGGTGGCGGCGGCGGACACGACGAAGGCAAACCCATACTATCCCCAAAGTGTAATGAACTCTCTCAACTCTTCAATTTTAAGACCTTTATTGCTTATCTTGGATTGGGTGTGTCCCATTCATGTGAATATAACTAACAATCATTCAAACTCCTGCCCAGCATCAGTGTTGACCTTATCATTAGGCAAATGGTTTCATAGGCAAAAAACAACAACATAATTAACGTTAACATTACCCTCGTCAAATTTGAACTATCGCGATGACAAACAGTATTATTCAGTAATTCAGCAGCCCTGCGATAGAACCTCTTTCTGTTTGAAAATCACACCTTGGCATGAATGGATAACCCTGGGATTATGTTGTTCAATATTTTCCTGAAAAGCTTGCATTTCATGAATCGGTGAACAGCGATTGAGAGGCCCAAAATTGGAACTGTAAGTTGGGGTCTGCTCGTGGTATAGATCCTGCTTGTTGTTGTGTGCCGTGATTCATTATGAGGCATCGGCACTTTGAGGTCATGTGCTATTGAGTGTGATAATGGTTCATAATAGCTCTGTAGGCTGGATTGGGTGTGATATCCTTGGGCTGTTCATGAATGGTCTATAGATTGTGTCTCTTTTTCTGGAATATAACAGGGCTGTTGTAAACAGAAAAGAGCAGGACAAAAGTCCAATAAATTCAAAAATATCATTGTAAGTGGTATACAGTTAGTATACCACTTCTGGTTCGATACTGTGCTATAAGATCGAGTATTATTATTATTATGCCAGTTTGTAGAATGCAACAAAAACCCTGAAATATAAGTACAGTGCTGTGGTATATATTGGTACATGGTTGATTATTATAGCTATATGTAGTCCATTGTGACCCACAAGAGTCTCACGCTGGTTCATATATTTAAAGATAAGGCCGGAAAACACTTGGAAAGTAACATCCCCCCCCCCCCCCTCTCCAAATCAAATGGCCCAAGACTGGAACTTGTTGTAGTTTGAGTGTGGTACTGATCCTGCATGTGGATATGTGCGATGATTGTTCATTGTGACGCATTTGTCATTCTGAGGTTGAGCTATTGAGCGTGATAATGGTTCATAATAGCTCTGTAGGCTGGATTGAGTGTGAAATACCTGGGCTATAGATTGTGTCCCTTCATCTGGCATATAACTAGGATTTTATGAACAGAAAGAAAGACAACAAAAGCCCAGTGAATTATTGAAATGGGGTTGTAAGTTGTCAATAGTTAGTACAGTATGTTCAGTTTGTAGAAGGCAACAAAGAAATAGAAGTACAGTGCTGTGGTATATATTGGTTCATGGGTAATTGGTATAGTTATATGTACTTCATCGCAGCCCATGAGAGCTTCATACTGGTTCAAAAATTGACAAATTAGGCCTCAAAAGCACTTGGGAATTACTATCCCCCCCTGTTCTGATTCAGCAAATATTGAATGGCCCGAGACTGGTACCTGATGGTATTTGAGTGTGGTTTTGATCCCACCTGTTGATTGTTCATTGTGGCGTATGTGTCATTTTGAGGTCACCAGCACCTGATATTGAGGGTGATAGTGGTTCTCAATAGCTCTTCAGGCTGTGGACTATGTGTGATATTATTGTGCAGTTCATGAATGGCTCTGGAATTTCCCCTGGAATATAGCCAGGCTGTTGTGAACAGAAAATAGCAACAACAACTGCCCAATAACTAAAAAAATGTCAAGAACTAAGAAATATAGGTACGTACAGTAATGTGGTATATATTAGTACATGGTTACACAATAGTTATATGTACTCCATTGCAGCCCATGGGAGCTTCATACTGGTTCGAAAATTGAAAAATTAGGGCCTCAAAATCACTTAGGAGTTACTAGTCCCCCCCCCCCCCCCTTTCAAGTGAACGTACATTGAATGGCTCAAGACTGGTACGTGATGGAATATGAGTGTGGTATTGATCCCACCTGTGAATATGTGCAATGATTGTTCATTGTGACGCATGGTTCATTTTGGAGTCGCCTGATATTGATGGTGATAATGGTTCTCAATAGCTCTTTAGGCTTTGGATTACAAGTGATATTATTGTTATGTTCATGATTGGCTTCATCTGGAATATAGCCAGGCTGTTGTAACCAGAAGAATAAAGCACCACAAGAGCCTGATAACTCCAATTGAGAGAACTAAGAAATATAGGCACAGTGATGTGGTATATATTGGTACATGGTTAATTGGTAGAGGTATATTGCGGCCCACAAGAGCCTCATACTGGCTCAGATATTGGAAACAAGAAGCCTAAAAAAAACTTGGAAAGTACCATTTTGCCCCTCCCCCAGGTCAGCGAACATCAAATGGCTCACAACTGGAATGTGATGGAATTTGACTGTAGTATTGATCCCGCTTTATTAAATAAATAAATAAATAAAACATGCATTTATATAGTGCTTGATACAGCGTATCTAAGCGCTTCACAGATAGAAGAGGAAAAAAGGGGGGAAAAGAAGAACAAATTGTCACTGGAACAAGTAGGTTTTCAGCTGCTTCTTGAAGGACTCCAGCTTCGTGGACTCATCATGACGCATTATTGTGACGCATTCTGAGGTTACATGCTGTTGTGGGTGATTATGAGTTATGATAGGTCTGTAGGCTGTGAATTGTGTGTGAAATACTTAGGCTGATTATGAGAGGTCGATAGAAATGTGTCTCTTCATCTGAATTGGAACCAGGCTGTTGTAAACACAAGAAAGCACAACAAAAGAAAGCACAACGAAACCCCAATAACACTTACAATAAAATGTCATGGTAAGTGCAGTAGTTACTATGTTAGTTTGTAGAAGGCAGCAAAATCTCAGAAATATAGGTACAGTGCTGTGGTATATATTGCTACATGGGTATTTAGTATAGCTCTACTGTATGTAGTCCATTACGGCCCACAAGAGTCTTATACTGGTTCTGATATTGAAAAATGAGGCCTGAAAACACTTGGAAAGAGCCTGAGAACACTTAGAGAGTAACGACCCCCTTCCCCCTCCCCCCTCCCCACTCCCCACCTCTCCTCTCAAGTCAGAAAACATGAAATATGCCAATGACTAGAATGTGCTGAAATTTGAGTGTGGTATTGATCGCGTCTGTGGATATGTGCAATGATTGTTAATTGTGACACATTCATCATTTTGAGGTCAAATGCTGTTGTGAGGTGATAATGGCTCATAATAGCTCTGTAGGCTGTGGATTGTGTGTGAAATACTTGGGCTATTTATGAAAGGCCTAGAGATTTTGTCCCTCTTTCTGAATTATACCCATCTAGCTGTTGTAACAGAAAGAAAAGACAACAAAATCTGGAAATGAATTTGATAGTGGAAAAAATTGGTATGCAGGTTTATTGAAGGATGAAAAAAATCAGCAATACGAGTGGGGTGTAATGTGTGTTTTGGTTTATAGTGACATAGTCAGTAGGTCAGTTTTGATATGTCTGTGTGTCATTAGTCTTTGTGTGTGTTCGTCTGTATTTGTTTGTATCCTCCAATAGTTATATTATAGTTCCTCTCATCATCTTTTAAGAATGGGACTGAATATGTTAACCAGGGGGAAAGGGGACCTGCTGCCTGCAAGTTCATCAAGGCCCAGGGGAACATTATACTGGTTCGAATAAAAGAAAATGAGGCATGTAAAACATTGATTTATTGAATATGAGGAAGGGCATTGGATATAAATCACAAACTTGAGGGACACAACCTCAAACAGGGAACCCTAGGGAAAGTCTACCCGTATGGAAGTCAATTAGATTGACACTGAAGCCAGAGGCCCACTGAGGGATTTCATTTGGTGAGGGGTTCAAATTTGGTGGAAAGATGCTATTTTGGGCTCTCTAGAAGCCAAATGGTACCATATTCGGCTGAAAAACAGCAGCTCAATTTTCACTAGACAGTGGTAAATTTGGCACATGGATATAATAAAACATAATCACAATTGAGAAACGAAACAAACATAGCATCTATGCCCTAAATGTAAATGTGGGTAAAGGCCCGGTCACACTACAACGATATCGTATAGTGCCACAATCCGATTTATTCTGATTTTTGGCTTGCGAATGCCAGTCTCTTTTCATCATGGCGGGTATACCCAGCGTCAATGATAAAGGACCTCATTCGCTAGGTCTCTTTTCATCATGGCGGGTATACCCAGCGTCAATGATAAAGGACCTCATTCGCTATGTGTGTAACCAATTCGATGTGGAATCGCCCATTCCTAACTTGAGATATTCACCCAGCTTCTTTCTATTTTCTACTTTTATTTTTTTCGATTTATCGTCCGATTTTTTTGGTTGCCAAGGGCCTTCAGGCTAAGGAAAGTTATTTAGGTGTTGTATCAGCCTGTGTGAACCTCATTACCGCATTCCTTGGTCGTTAGCCTAAAACCAAGAAATCGTGTAGCAATCCAATAGAAAAATGGTTATAATATGTCCGGGCCTTTACTGTCCTGCCTCTCAGCTAGCCTCTTCCATAGATTTTGAGAAACTGATTAGGACAGGGGACTATATGCACCATTGACAACTACTACGACGGTGGCACAGAATTGCAGACACACTCATTGATGGGATTAAAAAAGTTAGGGTTCGAGTAACACTCTTTTGATTTCAATAGATTTATGTCTCATTTGTGTGACATTGTCAATATCCAAGAGTGTATCGGGAGCGATAACCATACTTTCACCGACAGAAGCCAATGGCTGAGGCCCATTGATCAGTGGCAAATGAAAATGGGACCCCGGGGCCATTCATGACAAAACCACACTCAGATACTCACTCTAGTTGTTGGTAAGAGAATCAAATCCCTAAAAATTGGAGAGATACTTATTAGTTATACTGTAGTTTCCATAACCTTGGAGAGAATCAAGGTGATGGCAACTGTCCTGTAATCAGAGGGGTTGGCTGTCAATTGTTCTCATTGGCTGATGGTACATATACGATGTTCATGAATTTGAAGTCAAACATTATCCGAGGGTCATTCTGGCCAGAATAATCATTTGGCCAAAACAGTCAAGTGGGTAGCCTGCTGAAGAAGACGATATGGTACTGGTAGAAGAATTACTAAAAATAGAGGGGGGTATTCCTGTTTGAAATATATACCATGGTCGGATGATACTAACATATCGTCTGCTGACTTTCGTTCGACAAATCCCAGGAAATTGGGATTCCGCTAACTAGTAATCATCGCCTAAGATCGCCAACTTAGTACTATGCCATCCACCCATATGTCCTGTGGAATTTCAGATCGTGAACGACCGAAAAAAAGTCCTACAGGCGTTTGTTCAGGCGCCCCATCGTGTATTACGTCTATGATTGACCGTGCACGTCAGAACTGTACATATCCGTCAATGAAGCTGATACAAGGCGGACAATTTCAAACGCCTGTCTCAACAGGCTATCAAGTGGGTGAACTGAACGGTGACACCTCTATATTCTGACCTCTCTATGTTCCGACATAGAGACGTTTCCAATATATCATTTGAATTACATCTCTATGTTCCGACCTCTTTCTATGAAATATGATTTTAAAGACGTCTCTATGTTCCGACCGCCTAACAACCCGACTTAGTCGGAACATAGAGACGTTTCCAATATATCATTTTAATTACATCTCTATTTAATTACGTCTCTATGTTCCGACCGATTGGAAATCGGCACATAGAGAAGTCGGAACATAGAGACGC
>JAUOBX010647263.1:0-14758 GCA_032360705.1 Eupentacta quinquesemita | reverse complement strand
CCTTTGTCTCTTGGTATTGAGATGATCTTGGAACCTACGAAACTTCTAATGAATAACACGAACCGGCTAATTAGCATCTTCCATGAATCAGGTTACTCCCGCTGTCAAATGAAATAAATCGATATACTGAAAAATATATAAACATATATAAATATCCTATGAATCATCTGATGAGTTCTAGAGATAAGATTCTCGAAATTGTATTATTCCAGTCGATCGCCTGGTCACTGACACAAACAGCGAATATGGATCGCTGTGCCAAACACCCAGACCTCCCGCATGTGCGCCGGTGATTAGTGATGTGCATAGCCTCATTTGGGAGAGAAGTTACTGTACGCGAATCCTGCTCTGAGGTTTTGCAGTTCCCGCCACCGCTCTGTCTGGATGCCAACAACTCGGTAGTGGAAGTAAATTGCATAATTTAAGGACAATTGTACAGAATTTGTATTTTAACTCTGTGTTCTTCGACCATAATATTTTTGCCCACTCTAGTTGTTCGGACTGTTCTTTAATAAACGCCTCTCAGGCCCGTTTTGCAGCTTTGTCGAGGGGGAGGGGGTTCGTTCTTGACGTCTGGACGCTATGATGACCATCTATTCGTAGCGCCATCATAGGTTGGCGCTGAGCGTATAAATTAAATATTGTATTGTAAGAATATTAAGAACATCTCGATCACGAATGACTGCAATGGGCCTCAGCGCCACTGCAGGTTGATAACTCTTGAGAGTAATGAGAACATTTCACACACAAATAACTGTATTGGGCATTCATGGGCCTGCATATATCCTAAATTACGAGTTCCCAATTAACATGCCCATCTGGGGCTCATATGGGTAAGCCATGGGCTGCTTCGTGGACCCCACATGGGCCAGCCCTCACGGGCCTCATGAAAATGTGTCCTTGGGCAGATTTGCTTTGTGGGCCCATGCACACGGAAATCCCGCAGTGCCCATGCTCGATTAAGCTATCCGGGCCTTACGTGGGCATGTTGACTTGGTTGAGGTGATTCAAGAATTACTATGCATCTTCTTTCATGTCGTTTGCAACAAAGTACCTTCTTTATATCAGGTTAGCATGGGCGTTGGTCAACAGGGATCTTATGAGTTTGGGCATCGGGTTAGCTCAGTCGGTAAAGCGTTGGACTGGTGATCAAAAGGTTGCTAGTTCGATTCCCACTGGTTGCTTTTTCCGATGCCTCGTCCCACCCATGCGTTCTGGGCACCTTGTGAGGTGATTTGTAAATAGTAACGTGCGCTGTGAATGCATGGCAACCCTATAGGGATCTCCCCTGGGGGACACGATAACTTTTCAGGAAAGAACAGAAAGATTTGCGCACTATATAAAATGCGGGTTTGACAAGTCACTAATGATCGAGAGTACTATCTGTGAAGCGCTTTGAGCATGTAATCGACGTGAAAAAGCGCTATAAAAGAACTAGTGATTATTATTATTGTTATCATTATTATTATTATGAGTTAGATTGCCAGACAATGAGAGAATCTTGAGAGGTTGTCAGACTTTCAATTATGTGTACATTGAAGACGAGCAATTCAACTTTGTGTGAAACTCGAAGCCCCACACAACCTACAAGCCATGCGTAATGTATCATTTGGTCCATCTATGCAAACTTCATCAAATTTGCAAAACAATATTATTCAATGTGCGAATAGTCATCCTGATACAGATGGACATTTTCTTCCAATCTCGCTGAATTCTGCGATGGTCAATTTTGGGCTACTCAAGCTTCTGTAGGTTATGTGGTCAATTAAATCCTATATAGCCTCTCTGCACTGATACATTGTTTTAGCAACGGACAACCCAAATTTAGCTGTTCGAGCCTCCGTAGATCTTAGTCACGTGGACGTGGTGATAGCTTTGTTATCATATTGAGGAAGGTTCGTGTGAACAAATCGATATCACGATGACATGTCTATTCTGAGGCCAATCACCCCTTCACAGTAATTAATTTAGAGTTGTCTATGTATATAATCCATATTCCGGGGAAATCAGTAATTGTTTGTACTACACATAGACACTGTATGGTAACAATTAGGAAACTGCATGGGTTCTGGTTAATATCTAGTGACAGCTTCAGACATTCAAAATATTGAAGCTACAACGACGTAATCTGTAGACAAAACATAATATAAGATTATATGTGTTTGTCGTTCGATGGGATTCACATAATTATTATCTATAGTACTTATATTGCGATTCATCACTGCCGAACAACTCGTATCAAAACACTCTCACAGATATCACCCCTGATCATCAGTGACTTACCTCTGGTCATGAGTGACTTTTTTACTCTGCACTCGAAAGTGCACAACAGTTTTTTCCCGTCGTCCCTGACACACCGACACAGTGAGCCACACCACCCTGTCCCCAACAGTTGTAATCACATGCGACGCATGGTAGCATGGGACGGTCGGAAGACATCCTTCAGTCAGCAGTACTGCGGGGAAACCGCATCGCGGACCTTGATGTTTTCGACATCACAATCTATCAATCGTAAAAACAAGGTTCTACCGACTGAACCAATTCGCCTGCCTAAATTTGATTTCGATCCTGTTCATTTGTGATATAGTTAGCTCAATCCGCAGAGCTCTTGAGGAATTGATAAATAGTTATCTTATCCGCCTTTTCAGTGTATCATTGGTCAAACGCATAGCTCTCATTGCTGATGTGTAGACCAGTGAGGAAAAATGGGGAAATCTGCAGCCGTGTGATTCCACATCGCATGTCCACTCTTAAATAGAATTGGCGTTAAACCTGATCTTCATTTCACACAGAAATGTACACCCGATTGAACGATTTGAACTGTTACAGCAAGATCAACCATGATTATTCTCTGAAAGAGAATTTGGGCCCAATCAAACTTGAGCTAGATGTTGAATTCCAGTCGCAGTCCCTTGATTCCTCTTAGAAGATACGAGTCAATCAAGTAAAGTCACCGACTAGAATCAGTGCGACCCGTAAATGTATTGACGCCACTAAGTATCTGCGCTCTTTTCTTGGGAAGGGTGTAATGAAACGAGATATGATTGATTCGGCCCTCACACATATTTATAATTGATCAATAATTTAAGTCTTTATCACATGTATACAATAAAAGAGTTTATTCAGCTTGAATTATGGCTACAACTATAATAATGATAATGATGATAATAATAACGATAGTGAGAATAATAACAATACCCACTATAGTTAGTTGATCCATACCCGAGGATTTGCCCTGGTTCTCGTAATACGAATGTTACCAGCATGTATGGTGTTTTTATGGTGAGTAACCTATCATAAATCATGTAGATCTGTATCATTCATATGTAAAAATATAGTAGTAGTAGTATATGTAGGTGAGGCAGCAGAAATATTAATAATAATATCACTAATAACAATAATAATAATAATACTGATGATAATAATAACAATATTGATAATAACAATAATAAACTTGTACTCCAGCAAATCGGTTGCGGATACGGGGTCACCACAGACCTGCCCGCTCTCATCTACAACACCAACTTCAGGTTTCTATAGGTTTACAATGGGAACATACGGTCATCATAGCTTCGTTATTTCTGTTCTCCGTTTATGGAACTCCTTCCCGGTCGACTTGACTATATCGATCTTTCCAGGCGTCGTCCGAAAACTTTGTTTGATGTCGTCAGTAACAGTAACAATAATAACAATACATTTAATAATGATAATAATAATGATACGAATAATAATGACAATCAGCAACCAAACCGCCTATCACAATCATCTTTGATAAATGCATGTCCTCTCAAGTGTCAGGCCTAAATGTTTACATTTTCTAAATTTCTAGTGTTTCCACTGTTTCGTCGTTCTCGACAGGCGAGTGTTATCTCGGGCACATCCTCGGTCCCAGGCTCGCATTATCGTACAATATACAGTATCGCCTTGATGGAATCAACTCACCATGATTGGATAGAGACGTATCACTCACCGGACTAATATAATTTATTCAAGATCCTCTCGATTTGATTTATATGCAGCTATATTCGTCTGGGAATTTTGCGAAATATATGGGGTCATACGTAATAACTTATTCGGAGCTTGATTCCTGAAAGTACGGGAACTGGTAGAATGATTCCATGTGAAAGAACAGTTCAATAACCCGTGGCGGGCTGCCTGGTTGGATTGGTAACGTTAATGTTATGTAACCCCCTATGCGAGTTATTATGTATTATTACCCATAATACATTCCCTATTTTCATACAGTACACATATAGGAACAAAGAGATACTCTTTTCAGTATTCTAAAAGACTTGGACCTCGCATATTTCTCCAACTAAAATCTCTCTTTTGAACACAGATGTGAGTGAAAAGGTCACGTCTGCCGGACGCTGAAATTATGTCTCGTATCCACCGTTGATACCTCCCATAACTCATCTGTACATATTTTCTTACAATCTCACTCTCTCACCTTTAAGACCTATCGTGTATGGAGTGTGCGAGTGAATTACTTCACATTTTGGAGCGATAAAGGTTAACTGCACTCATTTACTCACTCACGTATTTGTTGTTTTTAGGCATAAAGAAGGAGTTATGTAAGAGTGTTCTTCATCTCTTTGTTTATATGTGTTTTGTGTCGCCATCTTCGTCCAATAATAATAAGGTTACATCTGTAAACTGGCTTTTCGCACCAACGGATTACAGTTACCCAGCGACCAAAGCGACAACAATTCTCTCGTGACTATGCTGGAATTTTAATTTTAATTTATCTATTCGCTTCAGCAGGTGGTGGGAAGATTTATCACACAAACTGTAATTATTGTACCACGTCCGCTCTAATTAATGTATTAGTTCTGCAGGTCGTTCTGACGTCAAATGGCAGTACACCTTAGCTCAAATGTGCCGCAAATATAATATAATATAATTTAATATACAATCTTATATAGCAATACGATTACTGATAGATTGCATGTAAACAAATAATAGGGGATCCAAATAATAGGGGACTGTTCACTGTAAATACTATGAGTAATTTATTGAGACAGTAGTTTCACAAGCTCCGATTGTTACCACACATGATATGCAATGTTCGTAGGTACAGGATGGTTTATGGGTAACAGATATGGAAAGTATATTGTGTTGAGAAGGTGTATAAAACCCTGGTTGCACACGGCGCATGCACAGCGTTGACAATTGGATAGCGTCGGTAGATAGTCGTGTTGTTGTTCATTGTACTTATATTGGCAAAGTGTGGTACAGCCAACTCTTGCCTGAATGATATACGTTAGGACAATATTAGTACAGTACATCTATCAATGTTACGGGAGCCATCGGCCAACGAACACCCACGATGACCTTTCAGACAACGTTGCCAAAACGTTGCGGTGCTTCCAGTGGAGTGTTCACAGTTGGTTGAATAAACCAGTTCTGCTTATATTATTATGTTCATTCGCCGTACGCCTCAATATGGTCGGGTCAAAATATGGTTTGGCCAGAATAATGGAATGAGAAGCTTTTTGTTTAGGTTGCTCAGTGAGTCCCCAGCATTGCCTGAGATAAAGTCTCCCCAAATCGGATTTCAACGCACTGAAAGCCCCCAAGGACGAATCCTGCAAGGCTTTTGATTTTATGTGCAAATAACTGCGCAGTGTTCCAGTGACTCAGTACTAAGAGTGCTCTGAAGTGTACTGGTAGTCTCTGACTTTCCTGTTAGGAGGAAGGGTTCTCGCACTAGCTCCTATACACACATTTCGACACGTTCATGGGTTGATTGTGGAGGGGTTGTGATGTGAGTGTCACGGATTGCCGAGTCCTAATTGGTGAATAACGTCCACGATCTGAATTTCGCTGATGATACTTCATTATCACTCCCTATAGTAGATTTCCTAGTGGATGCCATTGAAACACTCAGGCTTAGTCAGGGCTAACCCGTCAGGGTTTCTAACCTGTTTTTGACGATCAGGAGTCTACCCACTTAGATAATTTAACCCATTCAATGACAGGATGTTGTTACTCCTCATGCAAGCAGTTGGTATTTTGGAATCATGTTCCTGTAGGTTAATGGAAAAACCCAAGGCTATAAATATGCAAAATAACCCTCTTCCTGGAGTCCAATCTGGGAGGCATTTTTTGGAGGTGCTGGAAACCAAATGATCAACCTAGCCAAAAAAGGGGTATTTTTGGTCATATATTCACCCGACTACCATGACCCTTATCATCGTGGCGTATGCTCTCATACGAGCTATGTGCTACATGCTGTTATTCCAAACAATAACACGACGGTGTGTAGTGATTCCTTGTCGTATCTGTGATAAAATAAATCTGTTTAGATATGGTGGGTGCGGAATACAAGAGTCACTTGGATAAGTTCTGACCATCCTGACCCATGGCAAGAGGGCTTCACCCAATAGCAGAATTATCGTTTAGTTTTCTGGAATGCAGTGAAGTTATCCCTCAATCATGGACGTTTACTTGTGCGATAGTTTGCACGATTACTGGCCCTCGGACTGTCAGCTTGGCGTTGATATCCCAATAGGGAGTCAGCCGAGCTCCCGCAAGGGAGGATCACAACAAACAAACGACTGATTGGATAATTATTCGGTGGTTCGATAACATTTACGTACGAAGTTCAGTTGTAAATTTGTGCTGAAGTGAGCTATCGGGCAACTAGAATTTCAAAAATATCGACTGTTGTTGGTTTGACATCTACAAGTTCCGTCAACTTCGTCGTCTCATGAACTTGCGATCACCCCAAAACAATGGGCTTCTCACTGGTCACATGTGCAACCAATCTACCCAAGTTAAGCATCATACTTGCTTGCGTTCAGTATATATCGTACTGACAAGCTGGGGGACACACATATACACATACACACATACACACACGCACATACACGTGATCGCATAGATTACTTTTGCCTCCAGCAAGGAATCGAAAACGGAATATCAGGCTCCATTCGGATCGACGTTCCACTGGAATCGAGGAGTCGAGGATCTGGTCCACATTTCGCGCATTCAGGACGGACTGTACGAAAACATTATAGCTATCCTATTTGCTTAGCCTTTGTGATTGACAGTACCGTTACACCCGTGTGACCATGGTCACGCACCCGTTTTTGCATGTGGACAGAAATCTGTCAATGGCAGGATGATAACGGGTGCGTAATCGTCAGTCAGTGACTGCCGTGCAGACCTACACATGGGAGATTTGTGCGGAACGTATATCCGCACGAGTATATAGCCTTT
This sequence comes from Eupentacta quinquesemita, assembly GCA_032360705.1. Taxonomy (NCBI): domain Eukaryota; kingdom Metazoa; phylum Echinodermata; class Holothuroidea; order Dendrochirotida; family Sclerodactylidae; genus Eupentacta; species Eupentacta quinquesemita. Next base: position 7,534 of record JAUOBX010647263.1, on the reverse strand, counting down.
ACAGGAAGAACGGTGAACCACTGGCCTACCGTCAGATCAATAAAACGAGTGTTACTTCCCTACTTCCTGTATAATGGTTACTCATAGATGCACATATAGCGTGTAGGTCGTCGGTATACCAATACAACACCGCGTAATGACGCAGTGTAGGCCCTCCGTTTGAACTGGCACGCAACATAACACTGCACAAGCGAAACGATGATCAACTGAATATAAGCCTTCACTTAAGTATATGAGGAACGTGGTATTCACTCTATACCACTTCGTCATGCAGCCTCTCGCCGTTCATTTGTTGCTCACAATATACGTGGATTTCTTCCTTCGTGTGACATCACGTCTGCAGAGATACGGGCATTCGTGCATCATAGATCAATAGGCTACATGGTATACCATCAGACATTCCAGGGAACAACACACATTATCTCAGATTGTAATACCAAAATATCACCTGTATTCGGCGTAGGGATTTTCAGAATCTTGAGAGACTGGAAATGTTACAAGTGTGGGACAGCAACGTACAAACACTTGTTGGTGATGCCACTCAGTATATCTGAGATATTCGACGCCCCCTCAATTTGTAAATTAATAAAATCCGGATTGAGCAGGCTTTCCCTCAAGGTATGAGTAGGCTACAGGATTTGTTTCTTAGCCATCATTTTTACCTAATTATCGAGCATTGCTCATAGTCTCAGGTCGGCAACCTATCTTCATTAGGCATATCGAACACGAGCGTATCATTCAATCTGTGGTTATGTGAGGACTGCAATGGTCGGTCAGTCCCATCTATCAACGGCATACAACATTTAGGTATCGGTGAGAAAATGCCGACATGGACACCAACTTGCTATTTGAGCAGAGACAACTAATTGATTTGGGTTCAATATACCCACCAGTATCACTCCTGAGGAAAATACACAGGGATGCTTTTAGAGGAATGTATGATGGCCTCACCAGTTCGTATCTATTTAACAATGAATTACAGACATAGATGAATGTAAGCTGGATGCACATTATTTTGTCCGTGATTTTGTTTAATTTGCTATTGAAATAGAGCTAAAAAAAATCAGTTTGACGGTTAGGTCTACTGATACATTAACGTATGTGTGTGAATCTGTGACTTCGCTGGATCGCTATATATGATAAGTGCCGATCAAATACGATGGGATGGACACATAATGTCACTTTCCCACGAGAAAATTCTACACAATCATTGCCTTTTTTGAGATTACAGTATAGGGGAGCATATTTGCATATGGGTCACACAGGGAATAAGTTTGTGTACGCGTTTCACATGATAGGAGTCCCCCTGTGTTCCTGAAAGACAAACTAAGAAGATTGCGCGGTTTCCCTACTACTAGCCAGCAACGACATAACATTTGAGTTATTAGAATTGCATTGTGGATCATCAGTTAATCGCAGCTGATGCACTCTCTTGGAAAGTATTCTACTATTCTATGCTATTATAGAGCATTTGTTGAATGAAGACGTTGTAAAGATGTGATCTAGGATCATCGATTATAGTCTATCTGTATAAATTATCCAGATACAGCGTGCATTGGCTGATTTATTGCCATACCCATATCCTAATATATGGGGAAACCAATTCCGTAACAATATTCCTCACATGATGTGACTTCCCTTCCAGAGGGTAATGTAATGTAATGTGATGTGATGTGATGTATAGTAATAATAACACTTATATAGAGTATATCTCTACAAACATATTCGTATTCGCTTAACAAAATAAAAGGGTGAACAATTTTCACTACTGAATGTTGCAGATTAAGCCTTGCACGAATACAGAGTCTCCATTTGTGTCCCTCGGGCATAGTAGTCTACTTGAACTCGTATCACGATACATCACACGTAAACGTACGTTTTCTTCCCACTAAAATCGAGTTATCAGGAATGGATACAATCGTATTAATTCTTCCACGAGAGGATAATTGTGTATAACTGTGCGAGGTATCATTCGCTTGATTGAATTGAGATGCAGGTGATGCCCGGAAATCGATCCTGGAATACGTTGACCAAGTTTATTTAGATTTCATCCTGAGTATACACGGTCTGTAATTCGCACGGCCAGATTACACAAAAAGTACGTACGTTTCAGGTATATTGTGAAAACGATGGAGAATTACATGATATTCACAACACAATGCGAATCTGCCCAATGCTCATTTGGTAAATCATCGGAGTATTCAATTCATGTGATAATGTTATGTTGATGGAACTACGGGGATCATATTGTTTTCAGTTGAGTACGGCTGTCATATGTAAGGAATGATGAGAAAAACATCTAGGGAAATGGCATATTGGACCGGAACTGGATGAGAATATTCATACCTGATAATTATGTGAATTGATATAATCATTTGGTACGCTGGTAGGCACGAGATAGATAGGTGAGGCCTATTGCTGTTAACATTTACGGACCATTTCTAATTAACGTATTTTTTCTTTGTGTCATATGTTATGATCGAGAGGCACGTTGCCAGCCTGATCTCGTAAATTCTAACAAATTGAATTTCAGCAATGAGTCAGTCACTTGGCACATGTATATCTTATCACCACCCAGTTTATTAACCCATCTAACGATCAGTGCTGGACTTCATACCATTACTACATGACGCGGGCAACGAAATAAACAGGTCAGGTCATTGATTACGATGCCGCTACGGGGCATAATCTCCAGGCATCATATTTTATATGGATATAAAGCTCTGTTGCCTTGCGTGTGAATTCTTGGTACTTAATTTGACAGGTGAGATGGCTGGAGAAGCCTGGAGAAGATAACACATTTCTGTTTTTGTCTGTTTTTGTCTGTTGTTGGTTCGTAGCTAGCTGAGACTTCACTAAAGCGGTACGAACCCCTATTTAAGTTTGGTTCATGACCACAATATTGAGTTTGATATTGGAATGCATGACGCATCGGTAGTGCGACAGTCTACCGGGCTAGGGTAGATGGAGAAGGTAGGTCAATCAGAAAAGGCTAATTATTAAATGAAACGCGCATGATTGTAAGACTCCCATATTCAGGATATTGTTAAATCTTCCAATGATGCCTATACCACTGACAGAGGCCGTATATAAGGATGCCCTTGGGGCATCGCGAGTTATCGCTGAACGATGATATGTTTGATCAAATAACCGCAGGTAGTCATAACGAGCAATCCGACACAAGCGTTGACTACTGGATTATTAATGATAGATAGATAGATAGATGATATCGTGAACTCCGCGTAACCTTCCCAACCATACAAGCGTTACGGGGAGTAACACTTCACATAGTGTCAGATTTTCCAAAAATGTGATCTTCATACACTCACCTCTCAACACAGTAACTGGCATCCCACAATGAAACATGTACAACATTGCACAACAATGGCTATGTGAAGGATGAGGTTGATACATCACTGTGTGATGCATGTAGGCCTCCTAGGTCCACACATGTATTGTCATATACGTCTCCCATACAACGAAGGTTACAGCTTTTTTTTGCTAATGACCCGATATATAGGCAAATTGTAACTGTCAACACAACATCGCACCCATTTTATAACACGGAACATCGGTGGTAACAGCTCATAAATAGAATCGACAGTTCGTGACGGACTTTCCATAAAATATAGAAGAATCAACCTGAACAAATGTCATTGGCATAAACTCAATAATTCGCTATGGTACGCACTTTTCGAGTTGATGCTATAGTTAGCCTGTTCATCTTGTAATCATAGTCCACACCAAGGCAATACTCCCAGCATGCAGTAGCAAAACAATATTTTACCGTACACGTTAGTGAACAATTTACTCAATTAAACCAAACCACAAATGTAGCTAGCTATAAAGAGAGGTCAGGATTTCTCATCCACACTGATATGTATGAGTGTGTTGGGACTTTCCAAATACAAGGTCGTCCATGAGTTTAATGGTCTCCTGGGATAAAACTGAGAGGTTGTAGGCAGTTCAACAGTTCAAGCCTCGTCGGGGGAAGCGTATTTTCTGGAATGAAATGACGTATAGGTACATAGTCAGGGTTGAATTGACAGCTGATGCGCATTGTACTGGAAGGTATTTTCTGATCACCAGCTGCTATTGTAAATCAATGATTATAGTCTTGGTTAGGATGTGTATTAGAATCATGAATTTGGTTCACCGTAACCAGCCAGCCAATCACAACAAAATTCTGAGATAATACGCATTACCGGCATACCTACCTGAATGATCAAATATATTTTGACTCGATGCATCGTACAACACAACATGTATTGATTCCTGCAACTAACCATAAAATAATTCCAGTAGAATTCCCAAATAAGATTTGTATCGCTACTTATGCAGTTATCTGTTATATAGTAAGTTATATGCTAGTTTGATCATAACCGGCGTGATTTGTAGCCCGTTTGTATCCTGAAGGGATACGGTAGATAGCACTCATTGTCAGAAGTAGGTGGACAATAAGCCATGTCTAGTCAAGACAGCACACACGCATTAGACCCCATGTGTCTCAAAACCCATCTAAGAATGGTTAACAGAAATGGGTTGTTGATTAAATTTAGGGCCTACTGCTCTGGCCCGTGAGTAATAAATGCCTGGTTGATAATTGAGGCTCTAATTTGCACCTCGTATTCCTGACAGCAAAGTACTACCAGACACTAAAAAATATAACAATAATTGCAATCTCTGCATCAGAGGTGACGGAAGCCCAAAGCCGTTAATTATAATCTCAGAGAGTTAATAAGAACGAATGAACCGAGATCTTGTCGATGTGAGGAATGGTGATATTGAGGACGTCATGGTAACGTAAATGATTCCATTATTGTTATTATTGATATTATCAATAACATTGTAACAACGGCCGACCTTATTCCGTGTTAAGTTCAGATGAGGCCTGTGGATCCTGTGGGCTGGTGTGTGTTGCGTACTTCTGGCATTTGTCGCGAGGTCAGGTAGGATCTGTCGTGCCGCCTGAGTGGCAATGTTCGTCTCCATGAACGGTTACAGTTGGAGAGCTGCATGTACCAGATGTAAGGGAGTATAACTTCACGGAGTTATGTGTGGTTGTATTCACTTTGTTGTTGATTGCTGTAAGGTTGTGGATTAGGACTAACAGTAGCATGTCCTCGATAATGCTTTATCCCGAGAGTGCCTGGAATGGAGTTAAATTGCTCAGCAGTGACAAGATTAGGCTAAGTTTTAGATGAGTTGGTGTACAAGGAATGGTCAGTTCTCTTCTGGCTCGCTAGATTATGGTACACTGTTTCCATATTTCGTGTGGTTTTTGGCATCTGAAAGTCTAATTCAGATTAAGGGCATTTGAATCCGTTAGTATCCCGTCCATTCAACAGTCTTGTAATTTATCAAATATCACAATTGAGTTATCTTACAGAAAAATACAGTGGGCAGCTTGTAAAACGAGAATTCCGTAATTTTCGTCTCCTGAGTAACTCTTGATGTGTTTTTTGGCCAATCAAAAGACAACAACCTGAACCGAGACCCATCTAGGCAGTTGCTACGCTACCTTAGAAAAGTAACCCTCGGTCTAGTCATGTGGCATACAAATGACGAAATTCGATAGATAACAGAATCAGTAACTCTGGGTGAAACAGCTCCTAAGTCGCGCAATCGACCCTAGATTAATGTTCCATTCAGAACACTTGTCAGAACAATAGCGGAGGCGAGAGAAAATGAATCTAATTTGATGTATCAATTATCATATTCTCGATTTGAGCACATATTTTTTTTTTATTCCGGTAAAGTTAACCACCCACCACCATACTTGTGTCGATCATACATAGGTCTTATAGTTGTTGCAGTACCTTTTTTCTGCGGGTCGTTCTGACGTCAGATGGGTAGCGGCAGTACACCTTAGCTCAAATGTGCCTCAAATGCACTACGATTCCTGATTGATTGCATGTAAACGAAATAATAGGGGATCCAGATAATAAGGGATTGTTCACTGTAAATACTATGAGTAATTTATCGAGTCAGTACTTTCACAAGCTCCGATTGTAACCACACATGATATGCAATATTTGTAGGTACGAGATGGTTTATGGGTAACAGATATGGAAGGCATATGGTGTTATGAACGTGTACGAAACCCTGGTTGCCCACGGCGCATGCGCAGCGTTGACAATTGAATAGCGTCGGCAGATGGTCGTGTTGTTGTTCATTGTACTTATATTGGCAAAGTGTGATATTGCCAACTATTGCCTGAAAGATATACGTTAGGACAATATTAGAACAGTACATATATCAATGTTACGGGAACCATCGGCCAACGAACACCCACGATAACCCTTCAGAAAACGTTGTCAAAACGTTGCGGTGCTTTCAGGAAAGTTTTTACAGTTGGTTGAATGAACCAGTTCTGCTTATATTATTATGTTCAATCGCCGTACGCCTCACTATGGTTGTGTCAAAATATGGATTGGCCCCAAGAATGGCATTGAAAACGTTTTGTTTAGGTTGCTCAGTGGGTCCCCAGCATTGCCTGATATAAAGTCTTTCCAAGTCGGACCCCGGGAAAGGGTTAATTTACACATTTTAGAAATTGCGGACTTTATGGATTTCAATGCACTGTAAAGCCCCTAGGTCGTCAGTTTTGACCCAAAAAATGTGTTACCAACCTATAGAAATACGATACCAAAATACAATATGAGCAAACCTATAATGGCATATGCCTTCACCGTGACGTATAATTGACCAATGTGACCATAATTTACGTACTTCTGCTGAATATATGGACTTCAATGTACAGTAAACCCCCTGAGACCTTAGTTTCGACTGATGGAATATGATACCAAACTACTAAATATGCCAACATATACTGTAATATAATGTCACCGAGACGTATTCATAACGCACGTGACGAAACAAATAACATACTTTGACTGACGAAATAAACTTGTTTCCACGACAAACACTCCGAAACTTCAATTTCGACCTAGGAATTATGTTACCAACCTATAGGAATACACACTAAAATACCGATTACGCCAGGTTAAAATGTCATATGACGTCAATGTCTTACTTATGAATGACTTGTGTGACAGAAAATCACGTACTATGGCCTATAAGGATCGGAGCTAATATATAATTGTTGAATAAAACCAGACAAATGTAATTACTTAACAGGATCCTACCTGGTCGTATGGATATGTTTTCTGAAAATTTGGGACAGTTGTTGTTCCTCCATCGATTAGCCGTTGTTTAATGTTGCCCCAAATCAGTAGACAACATCAGGCCAACCGTATTTGTACCTTTCGTTGTCCTGACAAAAAAGCTGGTTGTTCGAAATCTGTGAGGACTATAATTTGATGTCATTTCTACAATAGAATCAGATTGCCAATATCGACTTGATACTTGTCAAATACATTGCATTGTAAATGGCCTTCACAATATGCCATGATGCCTAGCTCTACATGTTCTAAATGTTGTGTTGATTCCAAATAATGTGAAAGTGTGTGCCCCCCCCCCCCTCCCCCTCCTCTCGCCTCGTATGAGAACATAACGTTTCAGACATTCCTTC
>JAUOBX010647152.1:0-14758 GCA_032360705.1 Eupentacta quinquesemita | reverse complement strand
CGGGTTGTTGTGGCTTCGGGGTCGTTTATGAGGACTTCTGTCCTTCCTGACCCTCTATTACTAAACTAAACTAAACTGTATGTCACAGGTGCACTGCACACATGTATGTATATGAAGCCACTGTATGTTATATGTGTACTGTGCACATGTGTATGAAGCGACTGTATGTTATATGTGTACTGTGGACATGTGTATGAAGGGACTATGTTATATGCACACTGCACATGTGTATGAAGCCACTGTATGTTATGTGTTCTGTGCACATGTGTTTGAAGGGACTATAGGTTATATTTACACTGCACATGTGTATGAAGAGACTGTATGTTATATAAGACGTTGGTACATTCCCAATTCCCTGCTGGCTATTATCCAGCACGCCCAACCATTTCTGCATCGGCCATCATTACCAGTCATTACCAATCACCATGCCCCCTCAGTCATCTTATTGCCTGCAAGTGTGGGGGTAATATTAGTGATGTTTCGTGGTGAGAGAATCTGAATTTTCTGATTGCCCAGCACCCAAATGTATGATATTTCTATCATTGTGTACACTTGTAATGCAGTCACGTCTCTGCGCTCTTGCATAACCTTTGACATTGATCATCAGCATAAGCCCCCTTTAAACTTGCATGCACCAGGCCCCCGGATAGTTTGCGCATGAGTGTGTGCCAATGCGGGAGGAGTTCGTGAAGGTGTTGTGACGGTGTCAGGAAATATGGGCCCGTCCAAGAGTGGGCGCCAAGATTTTCAAAATGTTTGAAATTTTGGCACAACAAAATACTTGAATTGAATTGAATTTGTAGTGAACATGTCGTGAACTATGTGCAGACTTTTTGTAAACTAGTGCTTGCTCATAAACCGGATGGTGCTCATAGCAAAGCATGGACATAACCTTGCATCGTGATCCCTTCCTTGATCAACATGACTCGGCTTGTAGAAGTGCGTGCCAGTGCGTTAACATGTCGTGAACAGTTCTTGGCAATGCGTGCCCTGCTGGTTACTTGAGCTGGCACGCAAATTCATGCAAGTGAAGAAGTGGGCTGTACATTATAAATCGAACTGTGAACTATTCCATTGGTTTTCTCCTCGATACAGGCACATGATCTTTGGGCCTAGCTCTGAGGGGGCCTACGATGCAGAAGGCCTATCACCGCTCAGCTTTGCGCTCCGGATCGCCAACACGACGCAGTCCGGCGCGGACCTCCGGCGGGCCGAGAATGTCATGTCTGCAACCACTGTGGCAATCCACAAGGCAGCATCGGCCCTAAAAGTCAATGGGCTTTTCACATGATCTGGACTGACTGATGAATGGAACTCGGTGGGTGGTGGCATGGTCTTGTCCGGTGGTCGTCTAGTCTACCTCAAGGAATCAACAAACCAGAGGTTATATTGTTTTGACCCCTGAGGCGAATTTGATAGCTCCCGTGTTTGTTTGAGAAGTTAGTCACACTCTGTTCAGGAAATTGATGTACTAAGTTTTTTGGTTGTGTTTCCTTGGAAGGTCACTAACGAGTATACTCCAACAAAGTTGATATCGTAAAGAGATGGAAATCTGAAATGATAGGTCTAAGCCCCATAGCATATGAATGTATGCGCCTCATGCATATGAATGTATGCAAGTCATGCATATGAATGTATGCGAGTCATGCATATGAATGTATGCGCGCCATGCATATGAATGTATGCGAGTCATGCAAGTCATGCATATGAATGTATGCAAGTCATGCATATGAATGTAAGTAAGTCGCAATATGACTCGCCTTACCTGTGGTATATGCCTGGGCATGTCATATAGGTGGCCCATAGAAACTCACAGGTCCTTACATTGCACATCTATCTAATCTGCTGCTCATGCGTACAAAGCATAGTTGCTTATTCTGGACTGCTCACCAGTGACTTAGTCAGCCAGCCATGGTTTGCACGCCCTTTATAACAAAAACATGGCCAACTTTTCTTCTTTTCGGGGGGAGGGGGGCTTCCCCCTCCTCAACCAAAGGTCAGGCGCATATGAAAGGCTGAAATTCACCTAACTATTGCAACATTTGCGAAATCTGATTTTTCGACAAGGGTAGACCCCTCCCCCCCCATATTACTCCTACAAGTTAGCATATCCACTTCTAAGTTTTGCACACCCAAATCATCAAATCCTGCCTCAGACCCTGCTGCTCACCAGCCTAGTAGTAATTTGATATCCATATCTTGTACACTATAACATTTTCAAACTATTCTAACTGAAAAAAAATACATATTCTGGGCTGAGGAAGGAACAAATCTTCCGAAACGGCGAAAGGCTATGTTATTGCTAGTGTGACCTTACCTGAAAATGTGAAAACTAATATAGAGTGTGCAAAATACATACAGTGTGAGTTAATTTTTATGCAATTCTGATGATGCTGATTCTGTTGCAATTTTGGAGAAAGGAGAAATAACAACTTTTTATGGCACTAATGATTATGTATTTACTAGCATCACCTTAACAAATAATTCCTCTAAAAATATTGTCAGCTATACCGTTGGTCTGTTTTGAGGAGAATAAAAAAGAGCATGATATATAAAAAGATGATATAATATATATACATAACATTATATCATTTTCACGAGCATTGATTCATCATTCTCATAGGATCAATACTAACTTTTCTGTTCTCAGTGGATGGGGGCAAATTGAATTTCCCATGAAAATCATTAATCAATGATGTGTAAAACATGGAACTACATGTCCTTTCATTTCTCAGACTTTCTTTCATGATAACCTCACTGTAGGTGTGATGTAACTGAGTGCTTTCCAAAGTGAAGCAAATATAATAAGAAACATTTAACACTAAATGAACAATACGACAAGTCGACTTCCCCCAAAACTGCCTCAAAGCTGGATTTATGTGCTGGTTCATTCAAATACTCGTACAACACATTTTGATTGATTAATTATATTCCCTCATCCGAAGAAAAATATCTGTGGCATAGTATAAGGACAAAAATTACATGTAACATCATGAAATGCTGTATTGGTGCCGTAGAGCAATGTTACGACTTCTTTTCGCATGTGGCAACACGTTAAAGTGCTGATTCTATGAGTCACTATCGAACGTTGTTGAATATATTCTGTTATTCACAAGGTTTGGTCATTTTGGGAGCATAGTGGAAACCAGTTTTGCCGGCAGCTGTATCTTGTTAAATACATTAATTCTTTCTTTTCTGAATTCTTCTCATTCACCTGGGCCTATTGAAGTCACCAAAATGTTTCTCTTCCACTATGAAGCATTTGCTCAAACGACAAAGCAGCTTTTCAATATGGAGGCTTTCTTTGAACTATGACCTTTTGAAGTGGTATTTTCCACAACTGCTGTGAACAAACTTCTGGGAATATCTTAAAGCATTTTGCCAGACTTCAGCCAGAGTTCTTTATTCCAATTGTTTGATCCGTATCACATGAGTCATGTGTATTTCTTAGCTTCGTAGCAGCTCTATATCAAGGAAAACCACTTGGAAATTTCTTGTTGTACTGCATTTTGTTTTCGGCTCGACTGAGGCCTTTATTCTGACTATCTGGCTCACATACTTAATGCGCATGTGATTGGCCGATCTTTGCCACTACACTGTGAGATTTTTTTCCACTCAGGATGATGTGCAATTAATGTGAATCGTTCCCACCATTATCATATTGCCTTACCCTCCTATTCTTGTCACCAATTCTCCTTATTAATAGTTTCTCATTGTCCAAACAAATTGCAACTCTCTTTTTACTTACCAAAAAAAATATTTTATTCTCAGAAATTTCTCCAAAAAAAAGTTCATTCAGGAATACTAAAGCAGAAAGTGAACTTGCCATGTTTCCACATATTGTTGCGGAAAAGTGGTTCAGCGAAGGTGTATATCTCACCCTTTCCCTGTTGAAGAAAATGTGTTTGTATAGATATACACATTTACTGGTTTCGTCTATTTTATTCTTTGAGCTTGCATGTTTTATTTTCATAGAATTACCCTGAGGAAATTACTTTAATTCACTCCCGATGTAAACTTGGAGAATTGAAAAAAAATCTTCACAGCTTCATATCTAGTGTATTAAGTATTCTTTTACTCAGATTTTTGTACAGGGTATTTGGAAATTATTATTGATTGTCATCATTTAATTCCTGTGTTTTGGTAATTTCTTGATCAGTCATATCAATGTGGGAGAACTTGTACCATTTTATATGTGTAATTTAAATATATCATGGGGACATTTAGCATCTTAATAACACTGCCGTATTCACGCCTATTCGAGCTTGTGTCATAATTGTTACCTTCCAATTGGTACCATTCTGCTATATTCGGTACAATGAATCATCAGAAATACTGAATTATGCTCTCCTCAACCAAACCGAAACCCTCATATTGGATATCGTAGTATATTGTGAACTACTTGTTAAATAAAGGCCAATAGTCACCAAAGGCAACTTTCACCGCATCGGTCAAAAATGCTATGAACCATTCGATACTGCAGTTCGATTTTCTTACCAAACCGAAGCCATGATATTGGACATCGTAGTATATATATATGTATATGTGAACAACCTATTTTACAACTATAACTAGATAGTCTAGTAGTAGCATTGGTGTAACATTTTGAGTGTTCAATGTCATTTTAGCATGATCATACTGTAGCAATATCAATACAATTATCGCCTGGATGCATTTTCAATTGCGTTGGTTTAAACATGAATAATAACTATAAAGTGTGTATCAATCGATCGGCTTTTCTTATCTGACAGTGCTATGATTGGTGGGTTTTTGATCGACGTCGTTCATCTCAACCTTTCGCTGACATTTTTCACCACTGGTATGACAATGCCTGTTCGAAACAATGTTCTTCTCGTTGTTGTCTGATATTGTATTTGCTACAGTGTGACCCAGCATTCGAGTTCAACTTTCCTCATTGCATGATAAGAGGTCTGAATGTTATGTGGAATTATTGATAGTGGGAAGTATCGACTGGAGAAAACCTGTGTGTATGTTTGTTCGGTGCTGGAATTACATTTCCTTAATTCTATATGTTTTATTCCGTTTCGTGCAATCGTTTTCCTCGTTCTGATTTTCCCCTTTTGTTTCCAAGTATTCATTGTTATTTAACAAAGTATATTGACAGATGTGATTATGACTATTAGTATGCTTGTTGAAAAATATTGTGGTTTCATATCTTCTGCTCTTTGGTGATTGGATTACTGTAACCAAGAAGTGTTGGGACAAGGGTCATCTATTTTTTTCAATTGAACTAATAAAATCACATAATCTTTGGGTTGGCCATATTCGTTTGTCAACGGTTTGGAGGGGGATCGGTGGAAGGGTGGGAATGTCACTCACACATTTTAGGGCTAGCTGCGCCTATTACATGCAGTCTGAGTTTTGAGTGCAATGTCCGCAAGATATGTCTGTTATCCCTTACCCTTACCGCTGACATCGGGCCACAGTCAATGATGCTATGCTTACTACTATTAATTCTGACATGTTTATCAATTATCGTGGAAGTCTGTTTTTCAAGTGTAGAATCAGCTGCATCAACTGAATATGACATTCATTGTATTTTGTTGGAGTGTGAATTTGTGGTCATTTCCAGCTAGATCTGGTAGTGGAGACAGCCTATCAATTTTATTTATTTGCTGTGCCACTTCAATGTTCTATTGTTCACTCACTCCTCCGAATATGTTGCATTTTGACAAATCATAAGTGCGAATGTTTGACGTGCCACTGGCACCATTTCTTGAAAACTGACCAATTTTATGATTGGAATGAAGTTTCTGACTAATACTTTATAGCAATACTATGAAACAGGCTCGAGTAAAAACTGGCTGACTGTTTGAGATGGCAACCTCAGATTGTAACCTTTGATGGACCACTTAAAGAAGTATGCACACTCATTTGCAACTTGTGTTTGTATAGCCGATACAGCTCCAAGAATCATTGCATATCATGGTGCTGACATTCTTATCACGGCACTTGGTGTTCAGTACTGCAATATTGAATAAGTCGTTAATTAAATCCTGTTAACTCATTGCATATCACACTAATGTTTCAGTCTAAATTCTCTGTGTTTAGTAATGCAATATATTTGACATGTGGGTTATATCAACCTTTCACACGCTAAAAATATGCAGATACGTCACATGCACGAGCAATAGACATTACATAGTTCACATAATTTAAATGAATCAGGGGTACAGAAGGTGGCCAATCAGGAGGCCCATCTGTTAAACTACGGCAGCCAATCAAATCACCAGAGCCTAATCTTGTACATAGCCGGTATCTGCCCCACTTATTTCTTCTTTTTTTACGATCAACATTTGCATGCATATCCTCAGTCTCTGTGCCTTTTTGTAAAGGGTTCAATTGTTTCCTTTGATTCTTTTCCAATTTTGTACTACTTTTGTACTTTTGGAACTCGATTCAGCTTGAATATTTGGAGTCTGGTTGGGATTTTTTTTGGTAACACACAGTAGTCATAGTCTTCTTGCAAATAATCGTTTCCATTTAGGTGCAGCTCTTGGTAATCAATTTGATAGTTCATGGCTGTTCAACTGTCAGAACATCAATCTGTGCCACAGATAAGGCACTAGATATCTTGTTCCTAAATATATGTTCATAAATGAGACATGATAACATGAACTGGTGGCTAATGATATTCCTTAATTCAAGAACTGTCGAATAAAAACATAACATTATGAAACGATCCTTGGAGGCATACTGTTTTGTGTCGCTTCGCATGGAACACATGCATAAATTAATATTGTACCCTTTTGAGGATACATCAGTTGAATTTACTGACCTTTCGTGGTTGTATTCTGGTGAATGTTGATTATCTGTCAGCAGTTGAAATTATTCTATTTCCCATAACCCTTCAAACATATTTCTATTAACTTCAGTATCATAATGATTAATATATGTGCTTTTGAACAAATTGCTCTCACCCTTGAAACATATTTCTATCACTACTACTACGTTCTTCTTCAGTATCTTATTGCATAATATTTGTGTGACCGACTCTTCGGAACAAATCTGCACCTTTCCACTTCATGTATGTAATCCTTGTGTGTCCATCTATATCTATTAATGTAAATCATATATCTGTTATCGAGGCATGTTTGGGTTGGGGAAGTTATTTTGTATCTCAGCGGAATGTTGGTTGTGGGAATAATGTTGATTTTGGAAATATTGTATAATGTATTCACGGAGGTGATGGCACAGTTGGTTAATCATCATGAATAATTCAATGTCCTAAGTCCATGCATAGGTCCAAGCATGGGTCCGTGCATGGGTGTGAAAGGAATACTCAACTTCACATCTTCTCCTACTGGACCCTATTCTGTGCCAAGGTAAGCCTTCTGAACTCACCTCAGCAAATTGCAGTGGAAAGGATTACCTGTGTGAGGCATGTGGGTTCCATCTCCAGGCAGAAAAGGATCAAAACAACTTGCCAGGTACAAGTTCTCAGGAGAGTTTTGATTCAAACAACTCTAGCTACTGTACATGGGCCAATTCTGACTGCAGTATGTTCCAGCCCACTTAGCTGTGATGCCTACCTGTCGTGTGAGCACTGGGAATGGAAATTGCTGTCTAGGCTGCACTGGTTCCATTGTCTGGACATTAAAGGCAGGTAGGCTGGAGTTTGCCCTGTATCTGCAATGTTTTGTGCTGAAAGGAAATTTTCCTCAGGGGAGTTTTGATTGTTCGTTTAGATTGTTCCTATGTAACGTTCGACATCTCATCCTCGTTATCATACATTTTATTACAGCTGTTGACTGTGAGGTTTTGGTTCAGAAGCGAGGAATATTCTGGTCAGCAATAAATCCTTTGTACATACTTTCTCAACCAAGATATTCGCTTTTTAGGATCTTTCACTTCACCCAGAGGTTCATTTCTTCTGCAATGTTCTGTACATTGAATAATTTCATCGGTAATTTAATTTCACATTACTAAAAGCTGTTTGGGATGTTGTTTTCATTCAGTTTTCGATTTCCATTATCATGGTAATTATTTTGATTATTCCCATGCAACATTCGAGGCATACCACTGACTGGCCTATCGGAACATATTGTCACAGATCAAGTGATAACCCAGAACTTGGCTTGAAAGTGTGGATTCTCAATAGGTACTTCTGCATTAGGTGAACGTTATCACATTTTTGTGCAATAGCCGAGTGCATACCTACAGTAGTTGCATTATCGTTCGAACATGAAAATTACCTGCTTTGGTGTATATCCTGAATTGGGAAAGAATGCAGAAAGGAAGGCTTATTATAACTGTAGGCCTATGTCTGTGCGGTGTTCTGGTTATAAGTACGAGTGGTGCAATTGATTTTTGGATTACACTCACTATTCAAGATGTGACAGTGTTTACAAGTTTCGTTCTATCAGGATGAAGCTGCAGTGGTTGTTCAACAACGCATCTCCGAGAGTTTGTGTTGAGCTATGTTGCCCCTATGGCTGCATCACAAACTGTTACAGCAGTCACTATACTGTAATCTACTTCACTCATCCCTTATCAATCCCTCCACCTCCCTCTTGATCACAAATACCTGGCAATGACACAAATTCGCATTGGCCATCCCAATCGCCCTCGTCATTTTGCCAGACGAAGAAAGATTCTGATTTGGCGAATATGTTGGCTGATAACAACTTTTTTCTCCAACATCTTCCTAGTGATGTTCTCATGGGTGTGTATGACAGTATGCTGGAGAATGGAAATCTGCACAAAATAGTGCATGGTGCTCACTCATCATACTTTTTGCCAAACTTTTCCTCTTGCAAGAAATCAAATCGATTGTTTGTTGTTCGTTTCTTGTTTTATTTTATTTCAAACTCCTCAGCATGTTTTCAATCTATTACTGCGGGTTAATGTAACCATGTCATGGCAGACATGGGCGCCAGGTCTTGCAACCAGAATAATGGAACCTCAAATCCAGCTCCAAGTAAACTTTTGTAACAATGGATTGTTTCAAACCCTATTTCAACATCTCCAAGATGTGTGTGTGTACCGTCCGCGAGAGGATGGAAAATTGCACAAAATAGCGGACAGTGCTTGCCTCATGTATATATCATACCTTTTGCCATACTTTACCTCCTGCAAACTATCATATAACAGTGATACTTTGCTGCTCCTCGTGTTATTTTTCTGCAGGTTTTTTATGTATTACTTTGGGTTATTGTAGCCAGGTCACCCAGACATGACCAATGAGTGAAACATTGAAAACCTCGCATCCAGATTATTTTATTTCAGTTCAAAGAGTAATTTAATCAATAAATGATCATTGCTTCAATTTGCTTCACCATCAATCCAACTCTTCTTGCTCACAAAACAAGCAAAAATGCTTCCCAGTTTTGGACAAAATGTTAATTGAAAATGTATCGCAATATCAGGGTCTTCCCCGGGGAGTCATATACTGCGAGATGACAGATCAAAGGCAAAAGGATCATTGGGCGAAAGGAGAAACTCGTGCACTTTGCTACAGAGCTCCAATGAGCATGGTTTCTCATATCTGTAGCCTCCCCTGTAACCTAATATTCCTGCAGTATAGCCACTGTCGAGAAAAAACGGTATCATTCTCATGGGATAGGCAGAACATGATGGATGTTATTGAGTATCATTCATCTGTTTTATCATGAGTTTTAAGCCTGGTGTCCTTTCTATTTTGATCAAATTTATCCTTGTCAACTGGTGGCAGTCGTTAATTTCATACATCCACCTTGGGCCTCTCAGTGTGCATCGTGTAATTCATAATTATATGCTAATGATATGTTAATGTGATGTCAACCGATTAATCTATTCATGCTAATGAAAGAGATTGACATGCTGTTAATACCTCCTGTGTTTGTGTTGTTCTGTGTACTGTGCCATACTCGGGTATCGCCCTCTGTTTGCTGGCCAAAGCAGACAATTATTGCAGAGCCATTCCTAACAAATAGAGGGGGCTATTCCTCTTGGTTATATATACTATACCATGGTCGAATGATAGGAACATACGCATACGTTTGCTTAGGCAAACGCCCATTTGTGTAAACCTGTGCCTGTATTAACTGAATGGAGTTGGAGCTGACACGAGGCAAACAATAACGAACGCCCATCACAACAGGCTATGTTTTTCTGCAACAAGAGTATCCGGGAGAGGGAATATGCGCCACTGGAAATATCACGCGTCAGCGTAGTCCTATACAATGATTATACCAGTATTGTCTGGTTTGTACAAAACATAACGAATTTGATTGAATTTGGGTGTCGTTCCATTTCATCATATATTCGATCCGGAACATCGAAATCAAACAGTATATGAAAACGTACAGAGTTACGAAAGGTCGAGAGGGAACCGAATCCCAGAGGCCTGAAAGTGGCCCCATAAATAAAACATACAAAGGACCAACGACAGATTAGATGAGATGGACTGAGATGATGATCACTTTTCCTAACACCTTTACACAATGACTAGGAGGAGCCGAAAGACAGCAGCTCCCTAATATCAGGCGGTCAAGTTGAACAAACTCTGGGAACTGTATAAACAAAATTAATTCCAGTTCCAGCATGAGATGATTAAAAAGAATAACATCACTTTAACGAGAGTTCACAGTGATAGAGCTATGGACAATGGAGCAACCTGTTAGCTGACATTACCAAACAAACACTTGTCAACGGACAAATTAGGTTATACATACCCGTATACAAGAGTACCAATTCATGTTGAATAATAGCGTAGAATATAACACATCTCACGCCTCTTCTATTCTGCCCTAGAATGGGACGACGGATGCACTCATGCAGACTGCCTCCAGTCGATTTTGTTGGGTCGGATTCTGGGGCCCAAGATATGTAGACTATACCGCGACTCAAGCACTGGAACTTCCATGCACACCTTCGACCTTCTGTCCATACTTCGAATCTACTCCTGGTTCCAAGAAAGTTGTCATCTCGTGATCCAAGGAAGTAGTCAGATTCACTGGAGATTGATGACTGATCATACCTCTGGTAGGGAGGTCAAATGGCAGACTCCAAGGCAGGTTACGATTGGTTATGAACAACATTAGGCCAAATTAGGTCGATAACAGCATCGGTTTCCAGATCATCAGTCGGTCAGACAATATAACGTTGAGAATGAGAGTGAACTGCGTCAACCCCCGACCTGCAAACGCTATATCTCTGCTGCGGCTGCCCTCATTTTTGCAAAATGCGTATTAAAGATGGTGTTTCGTCCCAAAATATTGATCGATGACGTCACGGAAATCTGAGTCGTCATTCTGTTTACGTGTCCTTCTACCCAGCGATGTATAGGCTATTGGCCGGTATCGATTCGATTATATCGTCACTATGATAAGTCGGTGTGAAATTCGTTCCGATATAGTGTTGAACCCG
This sequence comes from Eupentacta quinquesemita, assembly GCA_032360705.1. NCBI lineage: Eukaryota > Metazoa > Echinodermata > Holothuroidea > Dendrochirotida > Sclerodactylidae > Eupentacta > Eupentacta quinquesemita. The sequence continues at coordinate 3,388 of JAUOBX010647152.1, read as the reverse complement.
TCTATTATTTATGAGGGTGATGCGAGACGATTTAGCCTCCTAATCAAATATACCGATCATGCAGGAGGAAAAAATACTCGATAACAATATTTTCAACTATTACTATCGTCAAAACTTTGTGTTATTGCATTATCCGTCCCGAATCCCGATACACATCAGGATAAATTTGGCTGGTGATGCCATGCCAATTCGACAGCTTCCAATATTCGACGGGGGATTTGAGACAATTCCCCATCTTCGAAGGAAGGGTTGCAATTCTAGAAGAATCGACTTTCACTTGCCTTGGGTGATCTTTCTAGTAAGACATTCTGAAACATAGTAGTTAAATTGAACGGAAGACTTGTCATATTCGTCTAAGTCCTATTTAGAATGAGGAACCAGGCCTAGGACAATATTTGACTTGATCTCCAGTGTCCAGACGATATCAGACCAAGCATCATCCTGCTGGTCCTCCCATTGATTTTAAAGCCTCTAACCCACATCTTCAATAATTCGCTTCGGTCGGGTATATTCCCTGACAAAATGAAAATTGCAAAAGTCGTACCAATATTCAAAGAGTGTAAGAAGGATGAGGTGGGTAATTATCGCCCAATTTCCATTCTTCCTTGCCTCTCCAAGCTGTTAGAAAGACTTATGTGCAATAGACTGAATGATTTTCTCAATGCTAACAGTATCCTCAGTAACAGCCAATTCGGCTTCCGTCCTGGCCATTCTACTGAGCTGTTACAGAGCCACTTTATGATGCGGGTAATCATAATTGCGACTCTATAGGTGTATTTTTAGATCTTTCAAAAGCCTTTGATACTATTGACCATGAATTGCTACTAACCGACTTCTTTATTCACGGCATCCGTGGAATTGCTCTGGACTGGTTCAGGAGCTACCTCTATAACAGAGAACAGTTCTCCACAGTAAATGGTACCACCTCTGAGGAACTTACTGTTAAGTGCGGTGTTACTCAAGGTTCGATACCTCCTCCATTTATTATCTATATCAATGATATCTGTAATGCATCAGAAAAATGCTCTCTTGTGCTTTGGGCTGACGATACTAATATATTTTTAGTGGTGAAAATCCTGATGACTTGGAGAACATAGCTTGTGCAGAGAGAGTAAATTCAACGAATGTTTCTCTGTAAACAAACTATCCCCAAATATTGAAAAAACTCATTTCATGATTTTCAGTGCACGTAAAAATGTGTATAACTATGACATCAGGATGAATCATAAATCAATTGTAAAAGCTGATAATACTAAGTTTTAGGTGTTTTCTGGAATGACCACGTTAGCTATATTTCTTCAGAAATGGAAAAGTGAGGAGTGTTCTCATAAGGTATCAAGACCAAAAAGAAGAAGATGAGGAGCCTTTGCTAAAATGACCAGGTGAATGTGTGGTGTGGAACCAAAAAAATTGATCCGTGATTGTGTTCGGAAAGGTGGACCACGAATAATTAGGAAAAATCATTCCTGGAAACTTGTGGAGGATGTGATCCATCGATCGAATTATCCTGCCTCTGAAGGTTCAACATGTACAAAATACTGCCGCCAGAAGAGGAATCGTGGAAGTCACAACACTGCTCAACACTGCTTTTTCCGTACAGTTTATACTTCTGCGGCTTACCCGGAAGGCGCTCGACTGAGAATACATCGTTGACATTACTTCGGAACCTTATTAATCAGTTTGCAACGGCCTCAGAAAACCATAGTCGTGCGTATAAAGGCGTAAGTTTCCAGGTGCTCAGTAATGCAATGGCTCATTGTACTCTCTCGCAAATGTGTTCAATCTGGTTATTCTATTTTGATAGTGTTTGGAAGGCAAAATCCCGTCAGTCGGTCCTACTAAACTGTTGAATAACAAAATATGGCTATTGTTCGATAACACATTAGGTAGGGTAATCGATACTATTACATACAGACCTCAACACTTCTTATATGAACGTCGATAATTTTCAAACAGGTGGCGCCTCTTAGCATAGGTGGTTATATGTCGATAGGTGTGAACTAACTGGCCATAGCCTATATGTGATAACCCGCACTAGTGCGAAGGTACGCGATTAGATGTCGATATCGGCTTCTACATGATAATAGCGTGACTAAATCAGTATAGTGCTCAATGGGAACACAGATTGACTATTTTCAATTTTTCAATATGGATAGATTGAGTGAGACAATGAACGCTGAACTCAACCGAGAAGTATCAACTTTTGTTTCATTCTCCATTTCATTGTCGTCTGGAAATCCAGGGATTACGAGGGACGTTTTGAGAAGGTTCACTATCACAAATTGCAACGTACCACTCATCTACTAATATCAGCTCTCAATCCACCATACTAAAGGAGTTTATCAACATGATCACTCAATTGGAAATTACAATCTTACGACATTCTCATGAAGGCGAACTTGTTCCAACTAATGAATGATTTGTTCGCTGAGGACATTTTTACAGTTTTTACGAGACAACGAAAATATCACCGATTACAAACCGAGATCAGTAGATTGCTTGGAGGAAGGTTCTCACGCTTCAATATTAAACCAATTCACCAGTTATATTGGGGAAATATTGCAAGGCTTGTAGACATACCATTTCAACGGCATCGTCGATTCATCGTTCAACAAAAATAGTGCCCGGTCTACGCAAGTTCGGAAACTCGTGCGGCATTGGTCATGTTAAAATGCGGTGTTCTATCAAGACGATTACCTTTACCTTATTCGTCGCTGCAGGTATTCTATTTTGCATATCTTCAACATGGCTAATACAGAAGCGATCTGAAGAATTGGTTGGCCGGCAAACAAATCCCCAAGGAAGGTTTAGTTACGAAATTCCTTCGAAGGGCATCGACAAAAATCAGTGGGATGGTTGGAACAACAGCATATTCCCAAATGACAGGATATTTTCCGGAGCTTTTAGCAGTACATTTGACATCACATCCTCCATGAAAATATGCAATGAGACTACGCCGATTGCACTTTGCGTTTTCTCGAGGCCCGACAACCTCCAACGACGGAATGCAATCCGCGCAACGTGGGCGAATTCTTCACTGATGGCAATGGATAATGTTACCCTGTGGTTCATACTGGGAACATCCGCGAAGATTGTGGACAAGGACACTGCAGAAGAGGCACGGAAATATCAGGATCTCATAATCGGTAATTTCTTCGATAGCCCTGACAATGATACCATCAAATTCATCTTCAGCTTCTACATCGTCGTCACCCAGTGCTCCATGGCTAAGGACATCTTCTTTGGATATGATAACACCTACGTCAATGCGCGTCACCTTTTGAGGAAACGTAAGCGTCAAGAAGGGATGTACATTGGGACGTGGCGTGGTTTCAAACAGCAGAAAATATCATCGCGAATTAGGAACCGTTTCCGTATGAGTGGTGAG
>JAUOBX010647041.1:2674-14759 GCA_032360705.1 Eupentacta quinquesemita | reverse complement strand
AACTCAATCTTGGAAATTTGAGCCAATTGGGTTGGTCAGGGCACTCAGTGGCTTTTTTGGACAAATTACCTAACGAGCCAATTCATTTAATTAGTTTCCAGGAATTACACGATCATGTAATACACTGATTACCAGATGTACAGCCCTCGGGCTGTTTACTCCGACATCCATATATGAATATGATGAATACTGAAAGTACACTCCGCCAAGTGGGAGTCCCATCTCATCAGCCTGATGTAGGTTATCAAGATAACCCCATTCCCTAAATCATCTCATTTCCATGAAAGTTAATGGGGTTGGAATAAGGGCCAAATGGAATCGAGAAATACGTTTACTCTCCGAGGCAAAAACCAAGACTCAGAAATCGGGAGAAGAATTTGATCAAGCTGACAAGAATGTGGAAGAAACAGCACTATTATGGAAGAATATTTACCAGTATGCCCCAGAAAGAAAGTATACAACTAATGTTTCCTTCTAGCCATAAAATACAGAGCAGGAAAATTGATACTAATGTCAAACATGGAGAGGAAAGGGACAGCAGCTCAACACAACATGGAAAGAAGCATCCTAAATATCAGCTACAAGGACAGGGAAACTAATAACTGGAGCAGGGAGCAAACCCAAGTACATGACATCTCATCGGTTGAGAAGAGGAAGTGGATCGGACTGGCCACATCAGCCGTTAACATGACAATCTGATTTACAGACTGAACACCACATGGGGGAAACCGAACAACACCGAGACTGGTACTGGCGAACTGGTACCCGCGGGCACAAGACAGAGGCTCATGGGGACACCATGCTGAGGCCTCCATCCTGCAGTGGATCGACCACGACTACATCCTGCGGTTAACATTGGAAGCTATCTGTTTGATTTGATAACGTCAGTTGCGCCTGAAGGCCCCTGCATCATTGCAAAGGTGAACGACGTTCATGCGCATACGATATTCCAAATATTGTGCGTTCATTATGAGTGTCATGGGACCTGGAGTGGAAGCTTAAATATAATTTGATATTCAAACGAACAAAAAATATGTAATCACAATTCGATCAGAGGTGATCACCCACGTTCTGATGGGATTTATTACGTCACCTGGGCCAGGTCTGGATGGATACAGTTTATACTTGGTTTACGTGTGAAACTAGCATTTAGTGTATCCAGTGGGTAAACTGTGTATTCTCATATACTAGCTACCCCCTACGTATCCAAAAGTTCATTAGTCCACGTAATAACTCACATTTTCCGTTCATGGATGAACTACTTCTGAGGCGGTATCCCACAGCGATGAATGATTATTCCTCCCACGTCTTCTTATTCGAAACGCGGCATATTCGACCATCAAATAGTTATCGGTTCCTGATGGCATCGATGACAGAAATCTCATTAGACGTGGAATTCATCAGAAAGGTTAGGAGTAAGGGATTGTATTACTTTGCAATCTTACAATCAATGTAAGCTCAATACTGACAAAGCGCTCTCACTGGAAACTAGTACCTGCAGAATGATGAATTCCAAGGTATTGGATAATTACACAGCAGTGCGCTAAACCGTGTGATAACAAAAATAGAACATTTCCAGTTCTGTTATTAACTCACGATATTGGATGTTGAATGTGTTTTTGGCTGACTGAATCTGACTGAAAGGCGTTTTTTGTTGCTGTCAACTCTTGTCTACAACCTACAATATCTGAATATTGGTCTATTCATTTTGAGAAATCAAATGGCGGATGTACATCAAGCCTTATAACTTTCTTGACTGTTCGTGGGAACGCACGAAATGAATACATAACTCCTTTGAAAGAGGGGCTCAAATTGCAGAATTGGGATGTTCGTATGTAGACAAGGGCTCTAAGACTCCGCCCATTCAGCAATTTGGCTGAGCTTCGATTCGCAACTGATTATTCACCAGTGGTATTTTCAATATTACGATTTATCCCCCAATGTTATTTACCTTCATTGCCCTTCAGATTGATTAGTCATGTATTCGTATTCAATCTCAGCAGTCAATTTCGAAACGAGTGGCAAATGTCTGGTCGTTCTGGATGCTCAGACGCTAATTATTGATAATAATAGAAATGTTGTTTGAATATTATTGCCATAACCCATGAATATTTCTGAAAAATCCATCCACGTCAACTCATCGATATATTTTCATGCATGATCTAGCCCTTAGTAAAACCAAAAATTGGATAGCATCGGTTCGATAGCCAGGTCTGCCGGTATTCTATAAGAACGACCTTTCTTGATAAAAGCGCAACTATAATGGCCTATAATGCTCAAGCATCATTATTCATTATGTTATTACGTTAGAGAATCCAGATAGGAGGAACACGGTTCAGTTGCTGGAAATATAATAGTCCACATGTGAAATATTTAAAATAAATGAATTATTTATTGAACTAAGGTTCATATTAGAAAGCACGCGTGTATGCGATGAGATGATTTGGCCATTGCAAATGTGTTACAATATTCTGTGATCGGTTCAATGTGGAAACATTTGATTATGCAACAACTCGTAACAACGACAACATTCCGTTCAATTCGTTGTTTCCACATTTGAACAAATGAACGTTGTGTTATGGCTTCAGTGTAGGTGGTATCTCATTGTCTTAAGGGTGCATGCAAATTAAAGATGATTTCACTACTGAGTGACCATTGTACAATCAATGAGTTGACACTAATGATGGCTTTGTTATTAATTCGTGCATTCTTTATTGCATGTGCATGTACTACTTACTGTGGTAACGCAGATTACGTTATTATACTGCGACATGTAACAATCATGAGCTTGTTGTACATTGAACACTGATAGAGACATCAATAGCACTGTTTCAATTTGGCCCCTATATCCTACTTGATCTAATATTACTATATATTTTAGGAACCAAGGAATTTGAGGGTGTCAGTGCAATTACCGGTACGCTCCACGGGATGGGAAAATATACATAACATGATGTTCATAACATTTAGTACCACACATAATGCTGAGTAGAATATGCTGACATGTGTTCACGAGAAATACCCGTAGCGTGCTAAAATGACAGTGAATAGTGGATCATTAAATTTAGGAAGTTGATGACTTGTTAAAAAAAAACGTAGTTAACATTTAAATTCGTCTTTGTCCTATAATTCAATATAGATAATGTTGGTACATTTCGCTACCGCCGTTCATATTTTAATTTATTTAATTTGTTTTTTCTTCAGAGTATTCTGTTATTATATTTATTCGCGGCAACTCAGTTTGGTATAAGTGGCGAAAGTGTGAAGACCCAGCTGCTGATTCAGAGCGGTTTCTGACAAACTAATTTTTCGAATTGCTATAAAAATAGACAATTACCTCCCGAGAATCGCATGATCTGTTAATACAAGAATGTCCATGTGCAGTGTATCGCGCCTGACTTCTTCAATTTGACAGTCATATTTGAATACAATGAACAGATGAAACCTAGGCTTGCATTTTGAAGTAACTGATGGCGAGCCGGCAATTACGACCTCTATAACGAAATGTGGGTTAACAACTCTTTTTCAGCTGGCACAGTTCCATATCATTATTCATGTCCGTTGGGGCGTCTCGGTGTCAAGCCCATCAATTCCCGCCAATTATAAAAACTATACATCTTGGTATTATTATTCGTTGGAGTATAGTTAATTGGGGCTACTGTGAGACCTATAGTGAATTATTCAAAAAAAATGAAAGCGAGGGCAACATCCAGGCGTATAATGCTCAAGCATTTGGCCCCTATTACCATGACGCTATTACGTTAGAAAATCCAGATAGGGGAAACACGGTTCAGTTGTTGATATATACACATCCGTCACATTGATTACCGATATGCATCCAATGGGCTGACAGGATGAGAAGGGGCTATGAAGGAAAAATGTTAAATTCTTGCTTTCAATATATATGAAAATGTGTGGCAACAATTTCGCACGATTACAAAACTATCCTCTCATTCCTAACCTCCCCTACTATGAACACTTATCCGAGTTTTAATTCGCCGGCAGTTCATTGTCAATGCCACTCTTTCCGATACTTTAACACGTGTTGAACACCCACAATATAAGAATGAGTAAAGACCTGGTTTAATTTGTAATTGCTGTAAATGTTTCATTGGATACAGATCACTGAATAATACTAATTAATCACAATTCATGAGAGCCCTGCTCGAAATTGTGAAACCATGCTATGAATATTCAACATTGCGAAATTACTCGCTGGAATCTCTAACTTACGGGGTTTTCCCAAATATAAGGAACGATAGCGTATAGGGGTTAATTACTATCTCACCGATAACATTGTTATGAAGAAGGATTTCTCGATCAAGACCTAATAAACTCTTAGAAACAATTACGACCAACCAACGAATTTAGTAAGAGGACAGACAGAAGAGGAATTTGATAGAGGCATGCCGTCAACATAAACAAATGCCCAGTTTTTTTGATGGAATGTGTGTCTCAACCATTAGATGTTGACTGCACGTTCTGTTGTGTGAAACAAGCTCTGCGTGTAACACGTTCTGAGCGCTGATTTTCATGAGCTTGTCCATGAACGAATGGTCTGAGCGCCTTTTTATTATCATTGCGGACTGTCTCCAAAGGAAGTTGGTCACGAGAGAGCAGTTTAATACTAGTTTACGAACAGGTGTCGCGGCTTGGGGTGATTGCTCCTGCGGTTTTACGACTTTCCCCCTTTCGACTTTACTCTGTGTAACGTTTCGACATGCGGGCAGCTGATTCGTATGGGAATCACATTTGCTACCGAAGGATGTTTCACCAATTTCATCAGTGTATAACGTTACAAATCATAGCACTGTTGAATGAACTCTTGACATTTCATTTCATCTATAGCTGCAGTGATGTATGAAATAATTATTCAATCTCGCCAGTATTCTATTCGTATCGTGTGCACCGGGTTACTTCGAACGGGAGAGTGACAAGGAGGAATTGGTGCCGTCTGCAGGCAAGCCATACAGGAATGTATCCATGTTTACTTGAAACAGGTATTTTGTACCTTTGTTGACACAATATCCAATCAAGGGATTAATCGCGATAGTGAGAGTTCATCTGTGGAATCCCCATATTGACGAAACATCGCAATTTCGTTTCGCGTTTGGAGTTTGTAATAAAATAATTATATGTAATTTACTCTCGCGATGCAATGGTACAGTATACTTGCGTTCTCGAACAGTTATTGTGTAGTTGTAATTTGCTCCAGTGCATGGTGATCACCCAATGTATTCACTCCATAGTATGACAGGACGTCAGCATATCACTGCCATCGACTCCTAGAAGTGGATATAGGTCCCATAGTCGAACTCGTGTCAGAATTCAAAATGCCAGGTAAACCGAGCAGAAACTGGCTGAAATAGTAGTGGATGACGAGCCAATAATACTGAACGATAAGAGTATGTTAGATAGTGTGGTTGGGCGCTGTTGAAGTGAGCTTTGCAAGAACGATTCAACAAATCCTTGGTTAATAATTAATTTCGCCTAGATCCTATCAGCTGTTGTTCCCTCAATATAATAACACGATTTGTATAAAGCCACCAGCGTTTATTTTATCGATTTCGCTGATGGCTCTGACGATTAATCGCATACAATCAGACTGAACCGCAACAACCACTGATAAAACTCGAGGCCAATCAGTGTTATGCGGTTTTAGAACATACAACGCTTCAAGGGATCAACGAGGAACGATTTCCCCCGCATTATTACAAGAGTTAGAAATATGACAGCTAGACGTGACTCGCATCTAATAAGAGAAAAGATTGAGACAAAGCTCTCAGCAACCGCGAATGATCGGGATATTCCTATTCGAGACGAGAGATGATGGAGATCATTAGACATAGACCGAGTAACATGGATAAGAACATACATTTCAAAGTGTTTTTCCAAGAAGAGAAATGTTTTTAGCTCTCTTGCTCTTTTTGTCACGCAAGCCTAATTTTAGACATTGGTAATATTTGTGTGGTTCGGAATGTAGCGCATGGGTTATTTGTTCTGACATCTCTTGTGATGTTTGCTGCATTATCGATTTGGTGTGGTAACAACCTTCCTTGAATGAAGTTATTTTGTGATTATGATGCACTGTGTAATCAATTTCGCAGTTTTTCTGATTTGTTCGAATGGATGATATGGCAATTGTTCACTCAGTATGTAGAATACATGAATATAAACGTGTAGGTCTATCCTATCACACCTATTCCGATTCGAGTGGAAATAACACATATTATCAATCCATGTATAAATTGCAATACATGGCTTTTTCAATGCAATGTTATTTATCACTACAGTGACCATAACATACTAATCAATTATGTAAACTGACTAAAAGTATTGTTATAACTAGCCAATCATCCTACTTCTAATAAATAATACATGATTAATATTGTAGGTTATTAAATGTGATTTGCAACACTGATTCCATTTAGAAGTTGTTATGTGTATGGTGATATCATCATAATGAACGACGCCGTATAATTTCGCATTGGAATATCGTGGTGACAATCGAACATTAGTTTCCAAACCTCGTTATACCAACATGTCTCCAGTTGCTACAGGACTATGATTATAGTTACCTGCGGAATCATGTAAATACATATCACCGGGTTGTGATTCAATTGTTGATTTTATTCTGATGAATTCCATGAATTATGATGATACCTGTTTTACCTTTAGGTTGTTTTGACAAATTAATGAATTTGATTCAAATAATTAGAACCAAACGGCTACAATATAGGTCTGGTCACCCAGTGGCTATTTATGAACGGATAACTTGCCAATTCCTCAAATTAGTTTCCTAGAATTGCACGATCATTTATTACACTGATTACCAGATGGATGTACAGCCTTCGGCTCGTTTACTTCGACAACCATATTTACATAAAATGAATACTATAGTACATTCCGCCGGATGGGAAATATGGCCGTGAAAAGTATCATCTCATCAGTCGAATGTAGGTTATCGAGATAACCTTTCCTGTCTGGTTAACATTTACATTTTGACGCAGTTCTATACTAATTATTCAGGTCAGTTGCGCCTTAAAACCCATCATTGGAGAGGTGAACGGCTCCCATGTATAGTCGTTAATGTTCATTTTATGATAACGTAATCATCAGTAGTGACAAGGGGTGGCATGGAACATGGAGTTGACATTGAAATTAAATTTGATATGCGAACGAACAAAACCAAATCAAATATCGCTTCTTTTTGTTACACGTTGGGCACTTGTAATACAAATACTTTAGCTGTGATCACAATTCGATTAGGAATAATCACCTGCGATTCGGTGTAGATTGAATGGTTTCCAGACACAGAAAATACAGGCAAGTGTACAGGTTTCTATGCTTTTGTCTGGCCTGTTGAATAAAAATAAAATGTCATTTTAGAGTTCTTTATGTCAACATTTGTGCTCAAGTAATTTGTTTACAATATATCAGTTAATCAGCAAGCCTGGTATCTCAGTATGTCTTCTCGTATCATGAGCAACGTGATCTTTCCTCAAATCCTCTCCCTTGGGACGAAGAAAATGTAAATTAGACATTAATGTCATAGCCCGTGAACATGTTCAATGATTCTGCCCACGCCAGCTTACCTGATATGATCACATGCATATTCCAGCGCATATCCGACAGATAGAGAGCATCGGTCATAAGCTCCACCGGTATTCCAATGGCATACGTGCTGAAGAAAGCAACATCTGGCTTTGTTGCATTGAAGCAACTCAGTTTGAAGCAACATAGTTTAAAAAAAATACTGTCATTGTATTGAATGTCGTCTACAACTGATATATGTCATAATAATAAGCATCATCATTACATACACGCCAGTGACATGCTCAAAGCGATAGAATATAAACTTCATGATTCATGTTGGATATAGGCAAAATGCAGAATTCACCTATGTTCCAGCCAATATTGCCCCACATGCCCTGTAAGGTGTTTTTCCCATCCTAAAACTCTAAAATATAGTAACAGAATAATTATACAAATGAGTTTAGCAATTTCGAACTGAAGATGTTTGAAAATAACATCGAAACGCAAACACACACAGCATATACATTATTGCATGAACTTCTTCACTAGACCACTCGACATTCAGTGTTATCATAGCACTCTACCTACTATGTCGACCAGCAGTAGTAAATATAGCTGACATATGGCAAACTGACTGCTCATCTCAACCGATTTTCCTGATAGGGAGACATCGCATGTTAGTATTCTTCTGACCGTATCTCTCTTGAAGGACAACTGCAGGCCCATCCATACATCTTATATTGCAGATAAGGAGTGACTTACTTAGAGGAACTGGAAATTAATTGAGGGACTCAATGAACCGTCAAATTCATATGCAATATTCGGTTTAGTGACAATGCCATCTTGCTATAATTGAGTGAGCTTAGTTTGATTTTCATTTGAGGCAAAGTAACTCACCGTGTTACTATAGCACCCTACCTACTATGTAGACCAGCAGCAGTGAATATAGCTGGCATTTGGCAAACTGACTGCTCATCTCAACCGATTTTCCTGATAGGGCGATAAAGCAGGTACATTGCATGTTAGTATTCTTTTGACCATATCTATTTTGAAGGAAAACTGCAGGCCCATTTATACATCCTATATGGCAGGTGAGAGATAACTAAACTAAATTGGTATCATTATTGTTATTATTATTATGGGAGAGGTTGCATCAGATATGTCGCAATATCTGTCACATTGGTAGGCCAAGAAGTAGGCCCATAGCAGGCGATATCACTACAGCTAAACGCTTTCGAAATAGTTATACCACACTCCAAAATATGGTAGTTGTAACATTCAGACTATATTACCATGTTAAAAGAAACACCTGCCTACATAGTGATCATGGGTTACCTCTTCTTTCCCATATTTCGGGCAGGTTAATATCCTCAATGTGGTGTTACTGGAGTGGTCGTGATCGCAGGCTGAGGGTGGGCGGCTCGATTCTCGGCTCGGTCGTGAATCTGAAGCCTTTCATCTGACAACCCAGCAGTAGGATGGGAACCTGGTGCTTTCAGTGGAGAAAATATACCGTCAGCTGGAAACGGCTGTAACGGGCATCGATCCCTATGATCATTCAATTGAATGGATCACGGGTATATCCCAGATATCCTCGATGTACCAATATTTTCCTATGTTTCTGATGACCTCCAACGTTCCACGGACCATTCCTTGATCTCTCCCACCTGCCCACACAACTAGCCTATGGAACAGAAATGGAAGGCCCAGTTCCCTTCGCGAGCTCTGTATTCAATACACGTTTTTGTTACGCGTTACTATCAGACAATAGTGTTCCTGAGTGAGTTAGATCAGACAAATCGGTGGGAAAGAGCATGCATACTATTCGTTCTACCCCGAAGGTGGGAATTGAACAAAAGGAGTTGCCTAACTAAATAGTTCGCAAGCAGAAGAAATGGAACGATTGACACAAATTAGTACAAATGTTACATACTAGCGGATGTTGAAACTGGTATAAATTTTGCATGAAATTAACTTCTCAGGATCATTTTAATATTTGAATATGACGTATTCTATTTTCTCAGTCTAATATGCAGATTGCCCGAGGTTTTCCACATTAAACTGAATACAGTTTCGTCTAGGCTGAGTTAGGCATACTTTGGATTGGGAGAATGAAACAACACTATTGGGATATGAACTAAGTATGGTATGAGTTAAGGGTGTCAACAACGTCAGTGAAAGGTATTATTACACCAAGCAAGACAAAGGAGGATATAACCTAGAAATGTAAATATCGCCATGGTTTATAAAAACGAATATGATCTCAATTGTTCCTAGACAACATTCTGTAGATGTTGCCTTCTACATTGACGTCATTTGACTTACAATGACGCGCATTCGGTCTATGTGTCAGTTGGAGTTCGGAATCTGTCCCATTTGTGGATACGTTGACAAAACGATGACGTTATCATTGGTTGACACCATGGTATGACACCATAGTTGAATAGGGCACCAATCAGAAGAAGGATCAAACATTATATTAGACTCTGTTTATATATATGTCATATTTTTCTGTTTAAAATTGACGGAATCGAGTGAAGTATGTGATTTCGTTTCCGATCCGTGCCCATTTGATTTGATTCCTGCCGCCTTTCCTCTCACATATGCATCCGGAGAAACGAGCCGCTCTTGTTAACACCCTGTTAACTCCCTTCAGTGCACTTCCAAAACTGCTGTTCGAAGAACGTGAATGGCAGTCATGACTGTTCGACAAATGGGACTGATTTCTCACGTGATGTGACTTCGCCTTTACCTGTTTACCGAGCTGCTTCATCTCCACATATGCCAACACGCGGGACTGAACAAGGCTTCACTATCGCTGCGAGGAAGTCCAGAAGTTCTCTTGTAATTACCTCGACGATTTGAACTTTGCTGATAACATTTGCAATTATTATTATTATTCACCCTGTAATTGACTGAAATTCACAGAAAATCACAAGTGACATTTCTTTGGGATAATTTGTTCTTTAAATCCTTCATATATGCAGAAATTGGATGCCATATGTTTTAAATGGCAGTCTACCTATCTATTATCAGATGTACTACAGTGGAATATGTTTCTTTTTCACCATCATTTTCCTCAGTTACTCGTTACCATGCATAGGCATTGTCAGCGGAAAAAGACCATAACCCTCAGATTTAGACCATAACCCTACACATATCATATGTAAAGTCCATATATGCTTGATGATGTACTTCATGAACACGTTCTTTTCGGCATTTACCCTTGATGTCATATAAGGCATATTGTGTGTACTGAATATCATTCTCTCTTCTGGGCAGAGTCAGGAATCAATACAACTTTGTAATATGATTTTATGATTACCTAATACTTTGAAGATATTTCTAAGTGATATATTATGTCCATATAATAATTAGCTGATCAATTGCTGATTGGCTGCTTCAGAGCTTTGCCTAATGTATAAAATTGTCAACAAATTATATTAAATAAAATGTTGTACTGTTAATACATTCCAACACAGCGATGATCAGCAGTGCCGTGGCTAGGTTATTCATAGTGGGGCGACGAAAAGAGGGAGGGGTTGGGTCGTGAGCTCACACGCTTCCCCGTAGCTACGCCACCGAGGCTTAGCAGTTAGTCATTGGCCTCATTACTTCTTAACATTCATAACCATTCTTATCTATCTCCATTTCCAATTCTTTCAATTAGTTTTTTCGCTAAGCTTCCATTAGGAAAGTCAAACGACCGTTTAATTGATTACCCAGATTATTCCGTACTGGTATATATCACATATTGATATATCAAATAACTCCGAATGACACAAAGTCTGGACGCACGTCATTGAAAGACCAATGACGTCAATGTGGACGAGAATACTTACTGAATGTTGGGTGTGAAACTTGTCTCCAATCGAGACATATCTATATTCTTAGTATGACCATATTGGTTTTTTTTTTCATTACCTTTGAGTCGTTGGCGTAGACACACCTGATCCCAGTATGCTTTGGTTATCATCTGTCATGATGTTGTTTGCCAAATGGACTCAGATCAGGGAGGCAATGTAGAATACTTATGGTAAAAAGCTGAAATACCGGAACGTCATATGTCAATGATCACGAGGCCTGGTTGAAATTCAAAACCAATCTCAACGCTGCTAATTGGGTTCCGATATTCTGGCCTTTTCGTAGCAATTACAAATATATAATCAAACGGTGGATACACCAAATATGTACTTTTTAGTTCCTTCCTTCTATAATAAATACATCATTTGCAAACTATTATCCCAGCAACCTCGTTGTCTTAAAATATATATACCTCTGAAGTAAGAATACTATGCCTCTCAGATTACGAATATTCGTTTTATTGTCGATGAAAAATAACAGTTGAAGAGAATAATATAATAAAATATTCAATAGATGATGTTTCTAATCTGGATAACGAGGTTTTATCATATAACTCATTCGACTACACTATAGCTCTGCTGTCTGGTGATTATGTGAGGTACCAGGAACGCATTTCAAGGTTCGAATATTTTTGGTGGTGATGATCAAGAGCAGTGTTATTCACCATGATCAACGTTAGTGAGAA
>JAUOBX010646930.1:0-14760 GCA_032360705.1 Eupentacta quinquesemita | reverse complement strand
ATCATGTACAGTATTGTCGTTCTTGGAGAGTGCAGTAAAGTGTAGTGATCGCCCAATACAAAAAGCATCCCAACATACAACCCCACCATGCAATATTTTATCTTAACAACATTATAGTTAAACGCTTGCATGAATCATGTACCGTCGTTTTAATTGTTAAATGAAATGAATAGTTATTTGCATACAACCACGCACACCCTTTAATATCTGCACAAGCCTTGAAATGACCTTCATGTTTCCTGGATCCAAGTGAAGGCCATATCCACCAAGTTTCGTTCAAATCATGCCAACAAAGTTAGGGAAACCGCATAAATTACGCAAATTGGACCTCCGATGACCTTAAGATTACCTTCATGTTGTTCAGGACCACTTATAGTCCACATCAACCAAGTTTCTTTTAAATTCGGGACAGGTAGAAAGAACGCATAAATTATGCAAATTTGACTTCTGATGACCTTGAAATCACAGTCATGTCATTCGGGACCAACTGTAGTCCCTGTACACCAAGTTTCGTTCGAATCCAACGATGTTAGGGAAATTACGCAAATTTAACCTCCGGTGACCTCGAAATTACTGCCATATTTTTCGGGACCAAATGTAGTCCACATTCACCAAGTTTCGTGTAAATCGGACAAACTTGATATTTTCTCATAAAACCGGTAAAATAGAGTGCAGCAGTACCTCTGATGACCTTGAAATCACTGCCATGTCGTTTGGGACCAACTGTAGTCCCCGTTCACCAAGTTTCGTTCAAATCCAACAACGTTAGGGAAATTAGGCAAATTTGACCTCCGGTGACCTTGAAATTACCGCCATGTTTTTCGAGACCAAAATAATGTAGTCCACATCCACCCAGTTTCATGTAAATCGGACAAACTTGATATTTTCGCATAAAACCGGTAAAATAGAGGGCAGCAGTCATGCAACAATGCCCACTTTCGAACCCATCCAAGATTTGTCTGGGGCGGACATGCGTGTCAAGTTTCGAATCAATCAAACATTGTGTTGGAGAGTTATTGCGTTAACACAAAAATCTTCCGACGGCGGAGCAGCGGCGGCGGACATGACGAAGGCAAACCCATAATATCCCCGGAGTGGGGATATGATTATGGGCAAGCATTAACCCAATCCATTCTATATATGATATGGACCTGCCCGCTCAATCATGAGCAACAACTGGAGCACCTGCTTGTATGTGATGTGAGAACACAAGCTCAGATAGGCCGACTGCAGCCTTGGAAATAATCCACAATAGCCACTCGATCCTTCTAATAGAAGCACATTCAGTGGATGCAAACATGTGCAAGCATGATTATTGGTGCAGATGATTGGTACTGGTCCATGTAGGCCTGTATACCATAATAGTTACATAGGCGGCAGAGTGCATTGTTCCCTCCCAAATTAATTGGAGCAGGAGTGCGTCTGTATGGAAAAACAGTTTTGCGGGTTGCCCAATGCCCTGATCGTCAAATACGAAGAGGCACAAGACAAAAGGTTTGCATAGAATTATCTTCACTACAGTGCTCTTTTTACAAAAAATATTTCCAAAGTTAGACAAGAATGTACTGTAGGTATTGCTATGTATAAAGTACATGCCTCAGCATCAACTGTTTTGTCAGTGGGTGCACTCGGACAAAGTATGGGGAATGGCTATACTGCCAGGACAAAAGATCTGTTATAGCTATCAGGGCATAAAATTACTGAATTGAATGCTTTAATTTGATTTTATTCTGATTGCCACAGGTTCAGGAAGACACTAAAGGCTCATCAAGGAACCCTGGCCGTGTTGATTGTGGATAAGCACCAGGGATAACTCGCCTCCCCTGTCTGACTATAGTGCTCAGATGATATCGAGGGGAAGTGTACTGTTACCATTCCAACGTGACAGCAGCAGTATTCCAGGGTACAAGCGGAAACCATGTCAAAGATCCGCTTGATCTAATTTTGCTTCAATAATCAATGAGGGAGGTGGCCAAATTGGTTTGATTGAGTAGGATGAAGATATGGTCTCGTTTTGTCAGAGCTCTGGTTAATTTGATTTCCACCAAGGGTTGACCATTTTCACGTGTAATGAAGGCAGAGGCAGGGGTTGTCCGTCTTGGGTCATGATGCAAGGAACAAATGAGATTAGATGGATTGTTAATTATATCAGCACGTCTGCTCCAGGTAGTTAAGCTATGACTCAAGTATTAGGACATAGGCCTAAATGTTGAAGCCAGACCGATAGAGGATTGAATTATTGGAATCCTACCTGTGTCAACTCACATGGTAGAAGAGTAGCGCAACGCATGCATGCTCTTATAGTATACTGTAGGTATAAACATAGTACAAAAACCCTCCCGGATATGATACCCAGTGTTAGCCCCCAGAAATCAAGTCAGGGAATGATTCCTCTCCTTGGGAACTTTTTTGAGAGGGATTTATGAAATCAATGAGGGATTTCCCATCATTATAATGCAAATTTGGTTCGAGGTATAAACCGCTTTTGGTCAATGAGAGGGAATATCCCTCCCACTAAGAATTTTTGAGAGGGACTCTACAAAAAATAGTCAGGAACTGATGATACCACGATACCGTAAAATCTAAATCTAAATCTAAATCATGTAGATCAACTTATATAGGGATTTTCAGTCCGCAACATTGAATTGCTGTGTTACCTGATGTCCCTGCCAGAACAATTAAGAAACTATTTTTCGCTTCAATTTGCCATTAAATTACCAGACAAAGACATGTCTAACTAAGTCCTCCTGTTACCAAATAAGCAGTTTAACCTAGCCTCTGAATTCTGAAACCAAGTTAGCACACAGTTCTCACTTCAAAACCACTGCTCTGTCTATTCAAAGCTGATATTTGCATTGTGCTAGTGTTACCTATCACACTCTGCATACTCTTTGTATGCAACAGCTGATCCAGAAATATTTACCCAATTTACACGGTCACTGATCGAGAAGAAGGGACTGTGTCAAATACGGGCATAATGGAACAGCAAACATGCTACAGGGTATGGAAGGCAAAATGGTGAATAATTGGGGCAAACAAAACAGGAAAGCACTGTTAATGTGACGAAGATCAGTCTCTGATCTGAAACAATCTGTCCAATGTACTCGCTAGATTTTCATCAGGAGAGGGGAATTTCTGACCATCAAGGTTTTATTGTGCAGGCCATTGACATGTATACATATATAGGTCTAGGAACAACGATACTACTACCTATAAAGCTTCGAAGAATCTGCATATCATTTCAGTACAATAAATTTTCCATTCCTATTTTAGTTATTATTAATATCATTATTATTGAAGAACTTATGAAGCACAGAATTAAAAAGATACTCATCTGCGCTGTACAAACACCTACAAATATTTACTGAAAGCCAGTTTGAAATGAACAGACTAACACTGGATTTGAATTTAGATAGTTTTGTTCTTTCAGGAATTTTAGGTTTATTTCAGGCTCATGATTATTCAGCTGGATATTATGTAACGTCATACAGTAGCTATGTCCTCTTGTTTGAGAGAAGTGCAATCTGATATATCCATCCCCATCATATGAGATGGGGGGTAAGCTCTGTTCATAGTGCTCCAGATTAATGATCATGATTTATATTTAATGCTAATAATGCAGTTTGGGTTCGTGACAGACATCGTGTGGGAAATAGTGGTACAACTGAGTCATCAATATTTGATAAATGACTTTGATCTGGGGTTCAATAGTGGGACTTACAGTAGAATAGAATGACAGCGAATGACTAGCTGTGAGACAGTCATTACTTGTCCACTAGCAATACCCGTATGTCACCATCAGAAACATCATGTTCTGATCTGCAGGTGACTAGCTGGACCGATAGACAGATCCAGTCAGTAGTTGGCCCTCATCCCTCCCAGATTGTGACTAGGTTTGTACTAGCTGAGACCATTGAGGGGGTGGTCTCAAAATATTGACACCAACATATTATACCTACAATGTAGAGAATAAATATTCAATCTTGGCTTTTTTATCTAATCTGATTGTATTAGACCATGCACAGATTGCACACTGACAGTCTTACAGCTGACTCCCAAGAATTGACCTGGTTTCGGGTTTACCAGCGACGAAAACCGAAAACTACACAGCGCCCTCTATTTCACCCTAACGTCACAATTTCAGGCCTGAAATCTACATCGTCCAAACTAGCCAACCAATCGTCGTCTCTGTTGCCAGAATCAGAGAGTTGCTGTCACTTTTTGAGAGTGAAATTTCACACACGAGTTGAGTATTCTACACATGTGTAAAAAGTTTGTTTGGAAGATCTTTGGAAGAATGAGGAAGTATGAAATAGTTGGGTGAGATGGAGAGAAGTGGACTGACCTGAAGTACTGTGTGGTGATGTTAATATAAGTATGGAAGACACCAAGACTGCCAGCTGGCAGTAGAACGGTAGTAACCTCATCCTGTCTGTCTGCTGCCCTCACACAAAAACGCCTATCTGGAGAAAGGAGAAATGGGGTACATAGAGAATAAACTAGCAATTGAAAGCCAGTTCCACACTTCCACGCTCATCGATGCCAATGCTCACAACAAGAGCTAAACGTCCTTCCTGGAGCACACACATTTTACACATGGACTCATTGTTACAGGGTATTTTCAAACTGCCCTGACTCTTTAGAAATGTTATAAATTTATGAAATATTTTACTATGCTTTCGTCCTCAAGTATGGCGAAAATATCAAGTGATGTTCTGTATCAAAAGAATCTATCATTCTCTCCAGTTTCGGAAAATTGTACCGCACCAAAACGAATGGCATCTCTTGGGCAATACCTGTTTGATGACATTACGAGATGCTCTCTGAATCTAAATCTCATGACAAATATTGATGTGTTCTGGTTGTGTGTATATAGTATATAGTATATAGAACATTTAAATCTACCACTACATGCCATTGTCCATGTGACCTCTGGAACACCATTGGAAGACGATCAAGGAGCAAGGCAAACCCAAATGTCATCATATTGTATGTAGCTCAGCGTTTAAATGTTCACTAAACTGGCACGACTCTTGACATTTATCTAGAAGGAATGTTATTAATAAATAACCTAGTACTGAAGCTCATGTTACAGTTAATAGATGTTGAACACATTAGCTGTAACATTTATTCCTGATCTGATAATGTTTTGCACATTCAGCTGTCGGAAGAGCAGATGGGAACCGATGTTAGGTAATGTTGACAGATGTTAAACTAACTAGTAGATGGTTAAATGACATCTGCGTGGCAGGACTGACAAAAATTTGACATTTATTGTGCAAGAGATGACTGATATCAGGAATCGCCGCCAGCCAAGCTAATCTCATTAAGAGAGTATGATTGTTAAAATGTCATGATTATCATCCGTATGGCAGTTAATTATGATCCTTCAGCTGCTCCATGGGGATAGAAAAAGTATAATGTTAGCTTGCAGCCAGACAATGTTCATTCAAATGAGGAATATTTAGGGGTGATGTCTGGGTGAGAGGCAGTTGGTTCACGGAGTATGAGCATAATCTGGTAAATGCTTCAGAACCATCCTCAAAAGCTTTTTGAAAACATTGGAGCTCCTGACACTCAAAAGAGCTAGGTTATGATTAACTGATCGTTTGTTCATTCTACATACACTAAGTGGTCCTAAAATATTCCAACATGCTACTTAGCACCAGGTTTTGTTACCACTGCTATACAATATTCAAAGCCCAGGCAAATGTAATCATATCGTATGTAGGCTAATGTAGCTCAGCTTTTAAATGTTCTCCAAACTGGCACGACTCCTGACATTTATCTAGAAGGAATGTTATCAATAAATAACCCAGCACTGAAGCTCATGTTACAGTGTATAAATGTTGAACACATCAGCTGTAACATTTATTCCTGATCTGATGTTTTGCACATTCAGCTGCCGGAAGAGCAGATGGGAACTGATGTTAGTAATGTCGACAGATGCTAAACTAACTAGATGGTTGAATGACATATGCGTGGCAGGCCTGACTAGAATTTGACATTTATTGTACGAGAGACATCTGATAACAGGAACCGGCTCCAACCAAGCTAATCTCATTAAGAGAGTATGAATATTAAAATGTCAGGATTGTCATCCTTATGGCAGTTAATTATGATCCTTCAGCTGCTCCTTGGGGATAGAAAAAGTATAATGTTAGCTTGCAGCCAGACAATGTTCATTCAAATGAGGAATATTTAGTGGTGGTGTCTGGGTGATAGGCAGATGGTTCACGGAGCATGAGCATAATCTGGTAAATGCTCCAGAACCTTCCTCAAAAGCATTTTGGGAACATTGAAGCTCCTGACACTCAAAAGAGCTAGGTTATGATTAACTGATTGTCTGTGCCAAAATAGTCCAGGCATGGGCAACCTAAGGCCCGTGGACCAAGTGCGGCCCGCAAAACCAATTTTCCTGGCCCAATTTTTCCTGGAATTTCAAGCCATGGAAATAAAAAATATAGGCACTCGTCAATTAAAGTCATTACAGTATATGATAACGAATTTTTATTTTAGAGAGTAACAATATACATAGGATGAGGCCTGATACTTTCGATGGGAGTGGCACTCCACTTGCGAGTTATTCGAGATAGCAGATCATAGGCTTCTGAGCACCACTTCCATTGTCCAAATGGACCCCAGCCCACAACAGAAAGAGGCAGACCCTGAGGGAACATACCTAATACTGTCACCTCAATTTCATTCATCTACTGTACCAGGCCATCTGCCAAGCATGGAAGAACCAAAGCACAGGAATATGTCAGCCATATACCATCATGCCCATCAGACAGAAAGATCATAATGCTCATTCTGCTGGTAGGATGATTCACACACTTTGTAAACAAAAGATTGGTTGCTAGGGGCAGGCACAATATCTCTGATGACATAATCCACTTAAATGTCTCATTTAGGCATATATAGACAGCAGAGGTGGATAGAATATTCTTAGTAAATTTGGCTTGCATTGAATGCTTTGCTACAGCACATTATAACATACAAGTCAAATTGGGTCTTGATGATCTGTCAAAACACCCGCTGATAATATGTACCCAATACCCATGAAACAATTGCTAAGTTTCATGTAAAGTGAGTGAAGTTTAGCTGGCCAAAACAAATGAGAGACATACATTACAACACTCGTTTTGATGTTATGAAAGTCTGGGTGTGTCCAAGGCTCCAAGCAGATTAATGTGGGTCTGTACTCTGTACTGTAGACAAACTACTAGAAAGCATGAATGCAAGAAGCGGCAAGCTGTCTGAAATGACACTGTAAACATGTAGCATGCCAGCTGCTAGTCAAACATTTGGAAGTGAAATTTATGTGACTTGATCAGGAACGAATGTGCTCTGTGCATTTAACCTATATTCTCTTATAGATGCCCAGAGGGGCGTTGCATTTTGATAAGAGGTGGCCTCTATTGAAGGGTAAAATTTTAGGCTAATTTTGACCTATTTTAGCCTAATTTAGGCTAAATTTGCTAGATTTGACTATTTTTCCTGCAATATTTTGGGCGAAAAAGGTGGGGGTGGCGGGGGAGGCATCTATTCTACAAATTGGGTTGTGCTGGCAATATGGTGATTCAGCCTGCGTAACGCTTTTGCCTGGAAAAATTTGAGGAGGATGATAGGGGGCGCTATCCCGGTACTCCGTAAAAAATATGCCAGATACTAATACATAACATATAGCGTGCAGGGTGATAAGGGGTAAGTATCGTTGTTCACAAATTCACAAATCACTGAGTTTTGTGAATTGTATTGCATGTCTGTATGTCACAATTCTGCACGCTGATTGTAAAAGAAGCTTGGGTTGCCACCTGGTACCTTTGACCATTGATTTGGGTGATCATATTTGACTATGCCAAGAAGTCTTTGCTTCTTCAGTCGACCAGACTCCATCTAGAGTTCAACCAAGCAATAGTCCTGTGGAGTCGTTTGAGCATTAAACAAACCTACGATAATTTGATTCCTCCGAAGTAGGGCAGGCAAATCCGCTGATAAATTAAATCAGACTGGAAATCCTCTTACAGTTCCCCTGAGATCAAATCAATCCAACAAAACCTGTACAGTGTTGATTTTCCTTCTAGCAGCAGCAGAATGTTTTATTGATTTGGACGAATTAGCTACATGGCCTCTGGAATCATTGGTGGTGTGAATGTTCCAGCTTCATGATGCAGTTTTGTTACTAATGTACACACAAATAGTAAGTCGGATGCTATCCAATTTAGAAGCAGAGGGCGGTAAAAAAACTGGATATAAAATGTTTCATCCGATTTCCGTTGTACTTTGACTTTCTCTGTACTATAGGCACTAAATGAAAGGTGCAGACGACAGTCGGTGAGCATCATGCAAATATTTGATTTTCTATCGAGAAGTTGCTCAATTGTAGGTCATATTTAGGTACCAGTTCAAGCAGGGTCTTAGCCAGGAATTTGAAGTAGGGCGTCTCACTTATGGATGTTGAAAGTCACTGTACCATGTACCAATCGGCGAAATGCGACCTGAGACAAGGGGCCTTCAAAGACTAAATGTCCAGAATATGGTCCTGTAAAAGCATTTTCAGGTATCCTGAAGTGTTGGCCTAAATGGAAAAAAAAGAAGAAAGATATTTCGGACTGGCCGTCTTCAGGCCGTCCCCAGGCCGTCTCACAATATTTTAGCCGTCCTCCATGGCTTCACTGGCTAAGACACTGAGTTCAAGTGATTTCAATACATCTGGGATAGCTTGTTGTAACATGCTGGCGAAATTCGCAATAATCCCAGTTATATTGTTGCACGATGTTGGACAATACACATTGATGAATTGCGAGCAATCCACTGCTTTAATGAAGGTTTGTGAATCTACAAACTATAATACTCACCTATATTTCACTATGCATCAATTTGAAGAATCGGAGTTGGCCTGTTGGCCACCCAATCTTCCTTCTAATTATGCTAGTTTTATCCTACCCAGGGGTTAATATTGGGGAACTTGTGAGGTGACTTGTAAATAGCAGTGAGCGCTGCCTACCGCTGCAACTATTTAGAAGTCCCCTGGGGGACACGATGGCGTGACACACTGTTTCGGTGCATCTGGAACGAACAGAAGGAGTTTTGCACTATCATGTGCAGGTTTGACAAGTCACTAATGATCAGGAGTAGTATCTGTAAAGCACTTTAAGACCACTGCAAGCAGTGTGAAGCACAAAATAGGAACTGGATATTATTTTAATCATTATTATTATTATGAATATGTATGAGATAAAATGTCATTATACTAGATGATCATTTTCAATTTCAGCATGGCCTATATTGGCCATTTTCCACATTGGAGCACTGTATAAATCAAAAATATCTGACACATATCCGAAACACGAGAGTCAGTCAGTCACCTACTCCAGTATAGTATGCACTTACAAGTTCCACATATGATTGTCTGGTAGAAATTAGTTTCGGGAAATATCTACAAAATGTTATCCTCTATCTATCAAAAGGTAAACACTGGCCATCCTTGACGAGCTAAGACAGGAGAAACCATGTGATCTGTTTGATATACCAGTGGTAGTTTATGAGCCCAGCCAACCATGGAATATTGTCCTGGACTGAAGTTATTAAACCTAACTGATAGGAACACACCATGAGGCTGAAGTGCCTCAGTGATCTCAGGAGTAATAACTCAGTGTCAGTCAGTACAGCGGTGAACATCAGGAAGATGGAAGTGGGAGACTTTACATCATCTCCAGGAGAATTTCGAATCGAATCATAGGGCATGTGAACACTGTTGTATGCTGATTAGGCCAGTTCACAGTTATCAATGCACCTGCTGACAACGATTAAACCAAATAAGATGTTTCAGGAACAGACACAATTTTACGCATATTGTTACGGATATTTAAACTGCTGATTTGCTGACCATATATTGTTAGTTCGGGGGAAATATTACTGATGTTTTGTGGTGAAAGGAGATCTATAAATTGCTTCAGAATAGTTTTGTAAGATCGCCCTTTCCAGCAGTCCAGTCTCCATAGTTACCTTCAACATTGACCGTTCGCATACCTTGTAATGCAACTGTGAACAGACTTATTGGCAACAAACAGGGGGGATGGCCATGGGGGCTGCAGGGGGGAGGAACACATTACCCCCGACCCATGAACAATAAAATATTTTGGGAAACTTGTTCAAATGGGCAATGAAATGGTACAATATTTGTACTTGCAGTCTTCCAGGCAATAATGAATGTTCATATCATGCATGATTAATATCCCAAATCCATTTATCCCTGCAATACAGGGTAATGACTGTGAGTAGTATTTTATGATTATAAATGTTTTCGCTCTCCTGGAAGAAATCTTAAACTATGCATTTCATAATTCATAATGGCACAACCATCATTCTCAGAATAAGTACACTCGGATTTAAATAAATTCAGACAGATTACATATTTCATAATCATAATCCAAAAACCTGTTCCATTCTCGCCTGCACGAACAACTATAAGTAGGAGATAGGTAGAGAAGCGAGGTAGACCAACACACACCTCAAGAAGAGGTGGATTCAAATAAATTGAGACAACATTATTCCTTTTTGTGCGATAAATTCTGTGAGACAACTGGGCATCATTCACATACAAAATTGTGAGTTTTAGGGGCAGTTTTTCATCTTCTCGTACAGAGTTCATGCAACCCTCTGAGAGTGCCTCCCATTATGCCCAACGAGCCATCCTATCTCCCCATAATGTACTACAGGTAATTCTCCATTAACGATGGAAGATTACAAAATCAATCTCGTGCTATTAACGGTCTCCTACAGATGATATTAACTCCAATCAACTGGCGATCAATTCCCTACGGACACTCAATGTCAAACAAGGAGTAGTGGACAACCTCTCAAATTGCAATATCCTCGGTGGATGGAGAACGAGCAAGTCAAGTGCCCATGGTCAAGAATCTTGATTGGAAACGTTTGATCTCATATACGTAGACCGAGCGTCGTCTGGGGAGGGCAAATCAATCTGAGGCAGATCAAACACAGATCCAACTAAATGACTCAGCTCCCGTAGAGACAATGCGTTTTTCACGACACTGTCAGATCTGATACTCTAGTGTTGTATCATTTTATTGGTTGCTTCAGTGAACGTATCCATCATCATTTGAAGAGGACACACTGATTTTGTTTCCAGTCGTTAGAGTGAGGCCTGGAGTGGGGGAGGAGATTATTACCAAAGACAACATTAATGTAGATTGTAGAGGCCATGAGAATGCAATAATTTACAACACAGTATGGAAAGATGCATACTATGCAATAGGCCTGAAGAGTTGCTTCGTGTAATCACATAATTATATAATCACTAGTAATAACTATAAATTATTATTCTCCTCCAAAGCCATTCTACTATTGTAAATATTATTGTTATCATGACTATTATTCCTATCATCATTAATATCAATTTAATTATCTTCAGTATTCAAATATGAAAATTGTCATCATAGGCATAATGTGGAAGACTGCTCATCATGACAAGTGAACAATTGCTCATGTGCAACAATAATGTCCGGTTATTAGAACCGAGAACCACACAAATACAAGCTGATTTCCCACTGTTTTGGAAGGGAGGTCATATATTTGATGTTAACTGCAAACGAAGAATTATTAGAATTGAATATGTAGCTTTCCTCCCTGAACACTAGTTTACTAGAGAGAGTAACTAGACACAAAAAAGGCGATTTGAGGTCCTCATACAGAATGCACAGTATAGATGGTACACTTCAAAGTTCGAAGATATGTTGGATTGTCTGGTTACTCTGTTTAAATGTTTGCCATAATTTGTATAGTAAAGGGATGTAATGTGATAGGGTAAGACTAGAGACATCCCTCTACTAGCATGGGTATCGAATTGTTTTTGTGAACTGATGACACATTTGATGGGTCAAATCAGATGACCTGATTGGCCAAACTTGGCCCACAGGCCACAATTTATGCCCCCCCCCTCCCCCTGCTCCACAGTGTATGTATGGATGGCGTGTATGAATGGCATGCGTGATTCAGTGTGACAAGTATCAGGTTTACGAAATGCCCTCGGGTAAAGCCTCAAAGCAGATACAAAGAGAACATCCTGCCCAATCATGAATTTTGAACCACACCGGATCAATCAAGGTAGCAGGGGAAGCAATCGGGAATATCCAATTATCCCTAATAGCTTCCTGTAACCCTCCAATAAAAACAATCTCACATCGAATTAATGCAGAGAGCATTTTCATAGCAAACAATTGAGGGGAAGAAGATTTGAATAATCCTGTATGACAATGAATGTTGTTCGTACAAGAGAGGTTGATACCCCTTAGGGTTTGACAGTGACGAATAGGGCAATCCGGATGTTTCCGCAATTCTGCATTTTTCATCTTTTGCTTAACTTCCATTGTCACAGCATTGTTATCAGATTTCTTTCTTGGCTGGGAGAGGGGAATACTGACCTATCAAAACTTAGTACGTACTCTTACTATTTATATGACATGGAATGATGGAGGTGGAGGTTGGTTGATGAAATTTTAATTATTTCCCATCGAAAATTAGGATCGCTAGAAGAATAGATGATATGCGAATCAGAGAGCGAACAATCTTCTATCCGTCAAACTGAATGATGAAACCTGTGTGCCGAGTAGGGGAATGTTTACATCGTGTGACGTCACAGTCTGAAAGGGTCCAAAGAAAAATCCAATTCCAGTTGTGCTTTTTTGGGAGGAACAAATTGCCCCTGTCAATCCTGTTTGGAGCGCTACGTGAAATGAATAAGAATGCGTTGAGTCAGGTAACTCAGGTTTGCATATTCATTGTAGCTCTATAACCAGCAGGTAACATTGACCATGAAGACATGTTATCTGAGGTGATGCCATCAGGTTTATCATCAGCCAATTGGAATGTGTAGTGTCAGGTATGCATATTCATTGCACCTTCTACCAGCACACCCAGTTAGCACAGTTAAGTCCCGGTCACATTATGATTTTTTATCGGATTGCTACCCGATTTCTTGATTTTAGGCCGGCTACCAAGGAATGCAGTAATGAGGTTCATACAGGCTGATACAACACCCAAATACCTTTCCTTAGCCTGAATCCCCTCAGCCAGCTCCATTATAATGTGACGTCATATCGAGAAACGAAAAAAATCGGACGATAAATCGGATAGCTCTCCGATAAATAAGAGCTGGGTGAATATCTCGAATTGGGAATGGGCGATTCCACATTGAATTGGTTACACACATAGCGAATGAATACATTTCTTAAACAAAGGACACACTTCCATAGGGTATATCAGGAGCACAATGTGTTAAAACTGGAGGATATGTGGATAATTGGCTGACCAGCAGGCAACACTGACAACAGAGGCACATCATCTAGGTAATGCCAACAGGTTTATCATCAGCCAATCAGAATGTGTAGAGTTGGGTATGCATATTCATTGTACCTCCAACTAGCATGCAACATTGACAACAGAGGCACATCATCTAGGTAATGCTGACAGGTTTATCATCAGCCAATCAACAGGTGTTACTACCCAAATACCTCCTTCCATTCTGATCTATCAACCAGACTTTTTCCTCCCACTACCCAAACCATTTGACCAATAACTTCTTATACACCAATAATCGCTCTAAGTGATCTCTGTTGACAGTCTCAATCACCATGACAACTGCGATTTATCTAGTCATCAGTCCAGCAATTTCAACACCTCCGAATTACGACAATGATGGAGGCAAGGTGCCACAGGCGGTATCACAATCCAGTCTCCGTTCAAAAATTGATCGATGCAACAGGAAATTGTCCGATGACCGATCCCTGGATTTACACCCTGAGGGAACCGAGCATGGCTCACTGAGATCAAGGATGCACCAGAACGAAACGGATCAATATAGGGGCTCATAAAGCTTGCAGGAACTCAATAATGGATAGCGAGTGGGAAGGGGGTAGGGGTTGAAAATGGGTTGAAAATGGGGTCATTATCTGACCTGAAAGTGGTACAGACCTGAATTACTGATGATTCAGTCTGAAGGCTGGATTCCATATAAAGCATGGATATGCAGGGTGCAGTTACTGCGGTATAATTTGAAGATTGAAGAATCACAGTTTTGCCGTCACTTTTTTTTTATAAGTAGAAGAAACATTAGTATTAATTATATCTTGTTCCTATAATTACGCACACTCCCAAGGCATGTTCAAAGCGCTTTAGAGCCCACATGTATGGTGGAGTGGAAAGGCACCAAAAATGTAGCAACTTCAATGATAATGAATGTTAACATATTTTATGAGAAAGACATCCCACATAGTTTGTTCACTGTATTGATGCTGCATCATGGTGCACATGGTACGTTTGCCTACCCAGGGTCCATTCCACTTAATCTGAATGTTTTGCCACTGTTGAATCTGTTCCCATCTTTGATACCTGAATACAGCTCATTCAGGCACTTTCCTTGTTTGCACAGATAAAATGACATTTACAGTGTTTTGCTGCACCTGGCATCTGCACTAAGGAATTTTGCCTTAACTTACGTAGATTTAGATTCATAGGTTTTGAAAAAGTGCTATTACTTCAAAAAAATTGAAAGCAGAATATTCAATATGTGTGAAGACATCATGTTCTTGAAATTGTGCAATGAATTAATGACAAAGGACATTTTGAGACTGTCATCAGAGGTCATTGAAATTTGAATTACTCAATTTTTTTATGAAGCCTTAAGCCGCGTTTCCATGCACGCGGGCGGGCGGGCGGGCGGGCGGACAAAATCGC
>JAUOBX010646819.1:0-14761 GCA_032360705.1 Eupentacta quinquesemita | reverse complement strand
CGCTAGCTGGATTGTTGGAAGTGCGAACTTTTGGAATTGGAGGGATATATATATATATATATATATATATTTGAGGTGGTAATAGTGAAAATTAAAAATTGTTAGACCTCTTTATTTTCGGAACATAAGCTTCATCTGAACATCCTGAGAACGCGCGGATGGTCTAAAAACGATAGACTAGTGAAGCAATGATGTCAAATTTATCAAATTTGCCAGTGAACACTGAACAAGAATACTAACAGAGCATAGACTTATATCCGAGACCTGAGAAAGATCCTGTTAGATACAACAGTAGACGTAGAACACAATCGTATCGCTCGCTTCTCTATAACGACATGCCAGGCGCAATCACGCACACAATACTGCGACATGGTTCATCATCCTGTATAACTACGTATCACTTTCCGCACCGATATTTTTATCGATATATATATATATCCCACGCCTGTAGCTATTGCAGTGTCATGAAACATCTCGATTAGACGTATTTCATATAACTTTTGAAACTGATATAACTAGGTCAGCATCAATTAGTGTATTGGTCTATTTCTTGCATTCACCATGTTCTTCCTATCACCATTTGTAATGTTTTCGGCACTCATATACGTTACCAATAACTGATATGCCAAAATTCACCTGTATGTCAAAGTTAACTTGGATACTGCGTTGTGTTTTTACCAATATTGATAAGGGCAATTCTTAGGTTCGTGGCCACCCCACTGGCTACCAAGAATCTTCTATCAGGTGTTCGCGTATACACTAATGCTCTCAGAGCTATCAACGAATATCTTCACATAGACCCCCAAAGATAAATGGTGGAATGGAAGCTTATTCTTTTTCTCTTTCGAAATTAAACCTGCGGGTCAGGGCGTCTTAGAAGTTACAGTATGTTAAAAATTGTCACACGTCAACACGCAAAATGTGTATGTGTACCAGGGTGAGGGTTGTTTTGCGGGTTGTTTGCGTTGCATATTTAACCATGCAAGCAACAGGTAATGTGTGTTCACTGATCTTAATCATATACATTACGCTTTCCCAATCTAATTATTTGTATAGTGCTGTACATCTGGTAATGTCTTCGTCAGCTAGTGGAAAGGTCAATTGAGACAAGTAATCCGAGCGTAATAATGAAGGGATGCAGGAGGCGTTAAACTGTCAGGATACACACGTGGTTTGCCTGCTAATCAGTTGGATCGCCAATGACCGAAAGAACGCCTCAAGTGAAATGCATGCTTGAAAGGGTTGGAGAAATCGCTAGCAAAATATGGCTCATGTTTCAAGTGTAATTTTCTATTCTCTCCAACAGCAGCACTAGCTAGGATGAACTGATACTTGGTATGCATTTTTCCCTATAATGAGAGCATGAAAACTATTATTTAAGGACTGGATCAAGGGTTATTGAGGCAGTCGTAGAAACAATAAACTTCCTAGCTGTCTGGTTATATGAAGTGATCAGGTCATCTCGGAATGACAAAGTCTAATCGATAATCACATACACCAGGGAATACTTCATCATTCGACTGAACGAAATCGCAGTGTATATATGGACCATTCATTAACCATAACTAGCCCCGTGAACAGGTGAATGTTTCATTTCGACTTCAGTAGCCTTACGGATCATTCCGCTTTCATAAATACTTGAAGTTGAGGTATTGTTCAGGGCTCAGCTGAACATGATTTATTGTTTTGTGATGAAACCTATCGATGGGTTTGAATAAGTCTAAATGAGTGTGTTTATCGCCGGGCAAATTATTTCATTATTGGATTATGCAAATATGTGTAAAGGGATCGAACTGAGTAACATAAACAAAATAACTGAATTAGGGAAATAGAGAAAAGCCCATGGGGGTGGCGTGACGAGTGAATGTCAACTGTAAACATGCCAGCCCATATTATGAGCAACGTCGCACCCCAGACAAAATAAAATGGTTTGCAGATAGACCAGTTATCAAGTACGTCAGTAAAAGGGAGCTTCGCTCACATCACGCTCTTCTCTCTTGAATGTTGCTAATAACCTGGAGAAACATATTTTATTGAAATGATGGTGGCAATTTTATATATTCTATATGGCACCACAACCCATCGCTATTTAAATCACTCTATGGGTACAATACTGAACTGCAACGAACAATTACTAAACCAACTTAAAAATATTGTGCATACGGAATGTTTCAATACAACTCCTGGATTTATTGATGAAACTTATTGACGTATGCTCCTCTGGGGGAAATCCTGGAGTCGTGTAATGCACTGACAGCTTTGTTGCGAGACCCTTCTCGTTTCTTCGTCATGTTCATGTAGACGTGCTGGCCTAACAGTAATGTGATGTAAAGTGTCGATGAGGTAGGGAGAAGTGTCATGTTTAATTGCACGGAAAGCCAACACAATGAGTTCGTAATTTGTGACGTATGGTGCCAACCCATATCCTGACCATTCTGCATCGTGGAGTTCCCAAAAGCGTTTTCAACCAACATCAAATAAACTCAGTCCATTATTTTAACTACTCGAGTTACTACTTCATTCGAAGTAATGAACCTGATTTTGAAATGATCAGGTCCCGTTAGAATGATAGACATTTTGAAGACGTTATTATCAGGGAATTCTGACGGAGACAACTTTTATGGCCGTGATTTTGGCCGCCATGAAATAACCAATGTTGCTCTAACTACACCCCTGAAAACGTTCGAAGAATAGGCCTTGTTTTGGAAGTGCCTGCCGATATCAGGCATATCCAGTTGAATGGAGACTTTTAGCTGAGTAATGTACATTGTAGGAACTGTACGGTGTTACTGTAGTTGGGTCACTATTACAGTAAGGCAGTGTGAAAATTTAGCGACCGGTTCACTGATTTGGATACAGACTGTTGTTGATGCTGCAGATTTCACGAATTCACACCTAATGTTATATTATCCATGGCTCAGTTTTCGCAGTTGAAATTATTCCTTGTAGCAAATCAACTGAATAGTTAACTAGCATCAATATGCACGATATAGTACACACAAGACTCACGTCATGGTATCCGGTGTAATCGAGGAGAATAATCCCTTGAGCTATAACACTCCAACACTTTCGGCTGACTTTAACATTCAATTCTAATTTCGCCATTGGCTTTAAATGCTCTCACCCGTGAAAAAAACTATTTCTTGGACTGAATACTAGCTGATACTAACCTCCACGTAATGACATTTTGATAACCAAGGAGAAGTTGACGATTTCATATCCACTAACCTTGGATAGACGATAAGAAGAATCAACTACCATAAATACCATTATTATTAGTTAGATCCTTCACAGGCGGTTGCGGTGCAAAGCCGTGATAATTGTACAAGAGAATAAAATACACTATAATTGTTTGTATGCTACTGCTATTCGATTCGAAGTGCCCCCTACCACCCAAAAACAAATCGCACGCATTACTTTCCAAGTGGTGGCATCCACAACATCCTAACAGCTCAACACCTTGATATATTTGCATATTGATCCATGACATATTGATCCATGTTTTTTTTAATACAAAATTATCCCTGGCCCGTCCCCCAATAAGCTTTTGTATCTAAGAAACTAATATTCGGACATGGAAAGGATTGGCACTTTCGAGCAAAGTGATGTCGGTAAATTCCCTACTAGCTTTTTGCGGCCACGTTCATTATACGTATACTTTTATCAATCGGCTCTCATTTCAGGCATTCACCGTGGTTTGACGTGAAATAATCTGCACCTAGTTCTCAAAATAGAGTTCAAACAGAATAATCACAAATCGACCTTGCAGTTGCTGGGATCGGATAACACTCCTCTCTGGAGAAAATTCCAGCACTCTTCGGAAAGAGAATGTGAATTATCGCTGATGCTTGTCCACAATCAACACGGTCATGGTTCCAGACCAATAGTATTCAAATCAATCATGTGCGTAACTTTCACAATCTATGTTATACAGAAACCAGTAACTATGGATTAAAACTCACTAAAAGTATTCCTGTTATCAAGTTCGTCGGTGAAATGGGGGCTCCGCTCACAATTCTCTATGCTTCCTTGAATTTTGATAACACCCTGAAATGAATATTTTGATATAACGATGGTAAAAATGAACAATCTTATATAGCGCTCCAACTCATCGCTATCACTTTATGAGTAAATTAAAACACCGCAATAGACAGCTACGAAGGCAACCTGAAAAAACTGTGCATAAGAGGTTCCAATACAACCAGATTTACTAATAAAAACAAATAAAATATGCTCCTCTGAGATCAATTAAAATTGAAAATTAGTCGCGTTTTGGTGCACTGAAAGTTTCGGTCACCAAAAGCTCCGTTGCGGGACCCGTCTCTTTTTGCTAGTCATGTTTGTGTGAAAGTGCTGAGATGTCGGTGATGTGATGTAGTGTCGATGAGATATGGAGGTGTGCCATGTTCATTTACACGGGAGGCCAACGCAATGAGTTTGTGATGAACATCGAATTCGACAGGCAGCCAATATGATTCATATTGAAGGAGTGAACTTACTCTCTTCGCTACATTTAAAATCTGAATTTCTCACTGCTCATCACAGTTTGTTCATACAAAATGGACATAGGCCTATATATATGGAAATAACCTAGAGTTTAAATATTTATAGAAACAGTTAGTTTCGTTCATGGAAATCATGACGTTGGCGCCAACGCACATACTGACCTGTCATGTATTCTGAAGTTCTCAGAAACGTGTTCACCCGGTCCCAAATAATATCAGTTCATCATTTTACGTTACTACGCGATCCGAATCTAAAATAAGAAGTCACTTCATTCGAAGCGATGAACCTGACCTTGAAATGACCAGTTCCCGTTATCATTGATACCCCTCGGGTGCCTTGCTCATTCCCACGCGTCAATATGAGTTATATGGAGTTAACAGAGATTCACCTGTCAGATAAGAACGAGCGGCGACACGTTGACGTGTTGTCGCTTCTCTATTTCAGCTACTCTTCTCCTTCGCTTCGACACCTCCACTCAGCAATGGCGACAGTAATACATACGGCAGGCTAACAAGTTGTGGTCACAGCGATATCCTGAGCCTGCAGGGACATATGAGCCTGACGCTCCACGGTCAGCTATTTCACAGAGAATCAAATATACTATAGGCGAAAGCATTCATATTTTCCTTACAAATAAAACCGATAACTGTTTGATAAACAGAACAGTTTGCAAATATACTACACGGTTAGTAAATCAGCTATCAATGATGGTATATCTCAAGATAGGAACCGGTACAATCTCAAAAACATTCATCGGTAACCACTGTGGCTTCGATACGGGTGAAATTTATGATACACTGTAATCGGACATGTTACGGTGCATTGGGCAGTTTAAAAAAAACTACTGATATGAACCCGTTTTATTTCTCTAATTCATCAATGTACTAGGTAGGTAGGTATACACACGTGGGTTGGCAATATCGATTGTCACTCGTTTACAGCATTCCAAAAAAATTGCCACGAAAGCGTAGTTCGTTTCCCTCTTGATCTCGCAATTCACAAGAGAGTGAGGAGAACGTATTAAAATGAAAATAAGATATTCACATTTGCATGTCAATACTTATTGACGAAATTGAAAAGACGAATTCAACCACATTAAACTCTTGCGAAAAATAACAACACGACACTATCAACTGGCAACATCATCTAGCAACGGGAGATATGTTCTTGTTTGCCATTCGTACATATATTTTCGCACGCTCACATTTTAGTTACATCGCCGTAGTTACTGGTTAGTTGGTATACACAACACCCCTGCAGACCCTCTCCGTACGTGGACATTTGCAAATCAAAACTGCAGACAGGGCATATGTGCATGATCGCATAGTCGCCTAATTGCTTGGCGATATAGTCGAACAATCATCTGGACCCACCACAACCTATTTATAGGTTCCATCACAAAACATCAGAGCATGCTATTTGTAGCTGAATCCTGGATAATGCCGCTGGTCAAATTATGGTGACATTCAGTCCTAATATAACCGCAGCGATGCCACAACTATTTGCAGTACAAAAACAATTTACGATTCAAATTTCCAGTAGCGTTGCCTTGACGCTATTCAGGTCGGAATGAAACATATTTAACTGACAGACTGTTCACGGGTGCATTAACATTCTGTCAATTGGGCATCAGCCTACAATCTTCGACAAAAATGATGGGACAGACCCGTGGCACAACAGCAGTGTGAAATACGCGGAACCTAAACCCCCCTAATCTCTCCAATGTTGCGCCAACAAACGCGTTGTCAAATACATACATTGAATGGGGGAGCGGGGGTGTCCCATTTATTTTTGACGAAGATTATCCAAGCCCTATACAAAGCATATGGGAGCTACAAGCAGCTGCAAAAAAACGAATTTGGTATGACATATAATTATATAGTCATATTTCGGTTATTTCCTGAGGGGGCTCGATGCAATCATGCGATGAAACATACAAACCATACAATTACTTCACTCTCAGTAAGTATGGGTTGCCCCTTGTTACTGTTAGCATAGATTTCAACAATTGGGGCTATTAGTTAATATTATTAATTAAATGATAGCAGCTATTCCGAGTTGCGCTATTTAGTTAACTTGAGAGAGGCAGAAATAGCACCAATAGCACCACAAAATGTATTCCTTTGTCACGCCTAGGTACTGATCATATATTAATGACCAGCATATCCCGTATTCTAGTTGCACGTCATGATCTCTCAACTATGCAATGGGTCAGTTATAGGATACGATGTCATTCCAATACCAGTCTATTATTAGTACAAAATCATCACCATGGGTCTACATCACCACTCTCAGGAACTCAGCAATGTAAGACGATCAGCTTTCAAGAACATACAGCGAAACGATCGAACAAATACTCCCGGCTGTGTACAAGCTGAATCAATCCCATCCAAGACATATGCAGGCGGTGGACTGCCCACGTGTATACTCCCTCATTGATTATGCATGATGACCTTCGATGAACAGAGCAAGAATGCAACAATGCCTAGTAATTCCTAGCCTTTTTTGCACGTTTTTGTAACAATCTGAGACCTCAGCTCAGTTGTGGGTTTTCAATGTTTGATATTTTGATCAGCTGATATTGAATGTTGCCTTTTAAAATAATTTCAAAAACTATTTTTCTGCAAAGAACATGGATGGATATACTGATTTAGTGAGAAGTTAGGGCATATAGGTGTAGGATTAGCAGGTTTCAAACAACCGAAGCCATACATAACTCAATGAACTTGCACAGCAACAATGTAGCCAGCAATATATTCAGGCTACAGGTTTTCGATATCCATTGAACAACTGTGTACAGAGGCATATAGTCTAGTGCTCCAGTACCTGATGGAGCCTGAAAAGAACGTTAGTAATAGTATGTAGGGAATGCTATTCATGTTGGACCTTGGGAGAGTAGTGACAAAAAAGTAGACTAGGCACGTAACGTACATGACCATTTGTCATATGGCAAACCCCCAAATTGTAGGAAATGGCACTACTGGAGTACTGCCCAGGCCTCATAGCCATAAGAAACATCTCATATCGAATTGATAATAATAAATTTAGTGTCAGAGTCTGTAGATAATTTTGCCGAGGCGGGGAGGGGGAGGATCAAAATGGGGAGCAACATGGAGAGAAAAACACCATGTTTACCTCCATGTTGAAGGTCACTCAATAAGCAATGCAAACATCCAGTAGCTCACAGACAGATTTGTCACCTTATTTCGAGTGGTCAGTCTTCGAGGAAAGGAGATGATTGACATCAGTGAGTTATAAATTAAAACTATGTTTGAGCATGGTTTGAGGTCGTACAGTATGGGTATTTCCACAGTAAATGTTACCATCACAAAGTTTTTGAGCAGCACAGAAATGAACCAACGTCTTTTAGCATACTGATACATTTGTGGTGGGAGGCATATATTACGCAAATTTGACCCCCGATAACCTTGAAATGGCCGTCATGTTTTTGGGAATCACCTATATTCCACATCCACCAAGTTTCGTACAAATGTGACAAAGGTGGGAAAATCGCATAAATTTCGCAAATTTGACCTCAGGTGACCTTGAAATGGTCTATAGTCCACACCCACCAAGTTTCGTTGAATCGGATGAACTTGGGATATTCTCGCTCAAAACCCACCAAATAGAGGGCATCAGTCATGAAGCACCGCTGACCCTCAAACTCTTTAGAGACTTCACTAGGGCGGACATGTGTATCAAGTTTCAAATGAATCGAATAAAGCGTCAAAGAGTTCTCATGCTAACAACAGAGGTTTTTAGCAGCACAAAAACTGCCAAATAGAGGGCAGCAGTCATGTAGCAAAGCCCACTTTCGAACCCATCCAATATTTTGCTAGGGCGAACAGGTGTATCAAGTTTCGTGTAAATCCGACGGAGCGCAAAACCATAGTATCTCCAGACGCTGAAACGTGTCACGGGGATATAATGACGGTTATCATTGTAGACATCACTGCGTGTAGTGACAAATGAGAGGGAATTCTCGCTGGAAGGCTCTCAAACCTAAGGCTATACCGTGGTGATGACGCGAATCATGAGGTTGGGGAATTCTCGCTGGAAGGCTCTCAAACCTACAGATATACCGTGGTGATGACGTGATCCTAATCACAGTTCGTTGGTCTGCCTTTGTAGGAACGTTTTCTATCAAGTTGTGAATTCGATTTAGTGTGTTGGGTGTATTGGGGAACTGTTCATATTGTAGATGGAAGGAAACTTAGAACATTATCGCATACTGATATTTCACAATGGAAGAAGTCGTTAGTCATGTCACCAGTGCATGTACAGTATATCCGTTCGTAATTCAGTACCTTTTTCTCTAGGACAAGACAAGACAGGAGAAGTCCATCCGAATTAACCTAAAACATATTAAAGTATATGTTCAGGCTTTACGAATACGATACGCCGTTCGTTCAAGCGTGATTTCACTCACAGTTCATCGGCTTCGCGCCGTGGATACGAGCCCATAGGCACATTAACCCTCTTATGGCTGATATATGACATTTAAACAGGATCATTTGATATCGTGTATAGAGTGTCTGTTCGTCAGCACTATAGGTAACTCTAGATATGATGATAAGCATAATATATCACCATTCAAGTATGAGCAGTGTACTGTCAGTGGATACTATTGTTGCGCAACATGTTGACAGTGAATACATGCCTCTAGTCCAGCAAAAATTGTTAATATTACCGAAGTGGACTCGAACTCAAAACACCAGTATCACAAGCTCGACACTCAACGACCTCCGATCACCACGTTTCACAAATGGTTTCACAGCAATAACTGGA
Organism: Eupentacta quinquesemita; assembly: GCA_032360705.1. Classification (NCBI taxonomy): domain Eukaryota; kingdom Metazoa; phylum Echinodermata; class Holothuroidea; order Dendrochirotida; family Sclerodactylidae; genus Eupentacta; species Eupentacta quinquesemita. The sequence continues at coordinate 5,467 of JAUOBX010646819.1, read as the reverse complement.
CAATCCGGTTTGTTTTACATAAGATCGGATATCATTTGATAGTACGAAGTCTAATTTCTTCGGAAGCACGACACGAGTAGTGCGAACTCTATAATGATGTTAATCAGGTAACATTTGGAGAAATTGTGACAGATGCATGGTTTACTTTTGTGAACACGATGATACATACCGCTAGGTAACATGGCCAGCTATATGGGGAGCGAATTTCTACCCATTATGACTGTTAACTAATATGTTTACTGTGATGAAGAATAAATCGTATTGTTTTGGAATCGAGTCTCCAACAAAAATAGAAAACATGATAAGTCCTACATCTGTGTACTTTCTAGAGGGAGTACAAGAATGTTTATGATGGTGGTGTTTAAATATTCTTCGTACGTATATCTACACGTGACGAATGAATTAATCTAGTTATCGTATTGGGAAGAATAATAAGAAAAAAGTAATTCAACCAAGCCGAGGAATCATTATGGCGGCCTTGTTATCGATATTTGAATGCCTATGAATGCATCGTTAGCGTCTGCAAAACATAAATCGTTTAATTCCGAGAACCACTTTTGAGCAGGATAGGCCAATTGACGATCGCATGCTGAACAAGTATGGATTTATCTCTAATCCCGGCTACAAGCTATCGAGATCGAATGTCGGCTACTTATATATACATATATAATATAATATGAAAATCGTAACTAGATCTCTGAAATTTATGACGACGGCGGCGGAAAAATGTGAACGCTACAATCGTCACTCCTCAAATATTCATATAGTAATGATCAGGAATAAATTGCACCATCTTCAATGTATTCCTCGGACTTCAACGCACAACCAACCTACAATTGGCTAATCTCGGAAACAATGATCCATTTCCGTAGGCCTACATATAGATGTTATACTACACAGTTCTAATGATCATCATTGCATATCCCGTCATAGTCGGAATAATAATAAATATTGATAGTATGGAATTATAAAGCGCTTGTATCCAGACAAATAGTCTGCTCAAAAGCGTTGCAGAAGCAAGAACGTGGGAATACTCTATCTCGTCGTTCATTTTACCAAAAACAACAACAACGAAACAACAATAAGCACAAAAAGGTAGTTTATATAGTCTTCACTTGACGGAACCCATTCCGTATAGTATTACGTACATAGGGCTGTGTGGACACTTACATAGCTGGGTGCATGTTTCTCTGTTTCTTCTTTGGTTTACATCCTATGAAGGCAGCGTTAGGCAGCGTTAGGCATGGTTGCTGTGCCCCCGGTTACTTGGCCAGGAGTTCTCTTGTAATAACGGCTCTTCTGATGTATTAGTACTCTTATAACAAGTAGTAAGGTGGAAAACATGCAACGAGACATCTCTTGCCTATGCGGTTAGAGGTGAGTAATGCTTCGAGCGTATTAATAGTGAGTGAAATACAGGGATCAGACATCTGCTATTGAGTCACTGTTTTATTGTGGTAATCCAGAGGTTACTGGTTCAAGTCTGCGTTGTACCCTTGAGCAAGTTACTCTATCCTGATTGCTCACAATGACGGCACAGTGATTTGTATGTTGCCGTCTGCGAATGATGACCCCGTCCTTCACATTGAGGTCACGCTACAGAATCATCGCCTCGGTCCGTGACCTGATGAGCGCTGTATCCCAGTATGCACTCCTGGTCCGCTTGTATGGGGTCGGTACCCGTGTCCGACGAGTAAACCATGAAAACAAGTTTTTTTTATAGGGATACGCAGTTCCATGCCGAGGTCGAATAAATCCATCACAGTTAATTAACTTCAATACAGAAGGCTGCGAAGATCTTCCATTTGTTACCTCCACTGAAAACGTCACCCCGCTTCAATGTGAACACAGAGGCCCAAGTATATGTCTATTGTTCCCATCCATGTATAATGTATAGAGGAAATTATATATAACTGTGTACCTGAATGGAAGTGCACATAGAATGGGCACATAGAACTGGTGAGGTGCCAGGATTGTCATCTTGTTCTACAGTTTTGTTCAGCGATAACTAAGAATACCATCGCCCACTTTTATTATGCAAACACTGTGATCTGACTCCCGAAAACCCACGCAAATACCACAGCTGCACTTCTCAAATCAATCTGTTCGGCTCAATCATATAGAGCATCTGGTAAGAGTTCAGCCTCGATTTAGCTTGCCGGTAAACAGGGAAAACATCTAGGTAGTGACCGAAGAAAAACACTCACTGAAACACTCCAAATATGAAGAGGAAGGTGGAAGATGTGAAGAACGTATAATACAACTACTGGTGAAAGAAGAAGGCTTAATAAGACGCCTTTAAAATTTTCAATGGATAATTTGTCTTATTGTAATGACTTTTATAGAATAGAAGGTCATGTGAGATACCGATGGATAGCAACAACGAATCATTATTTAGGATATGGTTCAAATTTCATTAGCAGAGAATATATCGAATCTCATTCATAGGCCCAGTTACTGCGGATAACTGAGCTCGGCCTATGCCATAAGGAGAGGTCAGTTATAAACATGAGGTCGAGAGGTTTGATATCGAAATTTCATATAGACTGATGAAACGCTCACAGAAAACTATCTATACGCCACACTTACAACGATCGATACATTGATTGTCTGTATTGTATGAACGTTTTCCATCCATACCTGATAATAATTTCGTAATTTACCGTCAGTTAGTATGTTAGAGTTAGCTGATTGAGTTCTATCCTGCGATGAAACCAAGTTTGTGAAGCATATTTGGAGATTATTTGAACACTCATTTTACTATGTTGTCTGGCATCGGTAGCAGAGTGACCATGGCACAGACTGTTAATCGGTACATTCAGCATTAGGGTTCCCATAGGATCATCCACTCCTCAGGGATGCGTGTTTTACTTGATTATATAGATAAACAACCCTCGACTTTTGATTCACCTGTTACTATTATTAGGATTGTTATTTTCTTATTCGGTTCCCTTGTTTGCTATTAGTCCTTGAGCAGAACGCCTACGCATGATTCGTGTGTTGCCGGCCTCATGATGTTTCTGTCCTCGAAGTAGCGTGGGAGGGGATTGGACTTCGTTTCGTTGGTTTTGAATCAATTATTATAGAATATTATGGATTGAAGTACATCAAATAAATTGTGACAATTACAAACTTAGCAAGGTCGAGTTTACCGTCTCTGTAGGATCTGCAGATTGTTTGTTCTGCAATAATTCACCGACCTTCATCATACCCTTGACTGTAGACTGTGACTACATCTCATGGTCTCAACGTTAGGTCGGCTGACTAAATTGAGATGATTTGCTTAATGACGGACTCCTGCAGGTTCAGCTTAAGTAAAGTGGACATCGTGGAGAATGTGAAACTAGATTCATAGTTCTCAATTCCGAAATGTGGTATTACTTCTAAAGGGAGAATTTCCTGCTTAGTTTATTGTATATATATCATATTGGTCAATATTATAACTGTGATTTTATTTTGACAATAACTGTTGACACAAGTATTGGCCCATCATAGCCACAAATTAGCAGAAGAGTTGCCAATCGGTATCAGTAACTATGATCATGTAGCAGCCTCGGATTCACCACTGGTCGAATTCCCTGAGGTAGCTGTACTTGCGGTTACAATTGGCGAGGTTTGGCAGCCATATGATGTAGTGCAGTAGGCATATTCACAGAGGGGGTCGGTTTAGTAGAAATGAGCCTCGTTGGTCAGCTGTATGCAGTTATTGTAGTTAGTCTTCAAATTGTTCGCTCCACAGCTGCACTTCTCAAATCAATCTGTTCGGATCAATTACATAGAGCATCTGGTAAGATTTTGACCTCGATTTAGCTTGTCGGTAAACAGGGAAAACATAGGTCACTCCAAAGGAAAACACTCACTTAAACACTCAAAATGAGAAGAGGAAGGTAGTAGATGTGATGAACGTATAATACAACTACTGGTGAAAGAGGAAGGCTGAATAAGACACAGGTATGGATAAATTGTCTTATTGTAAAGACTTTTTATAGAATGGAAGTTTAAATGAGATACCGATGGATAGTAACATCGGATCATTATTTGGGACATGGTTCAAATTTCATTAGTGGAGAATATATCGGATCTCATTCATAGCCAGAGTTACTGCGGATAACTGAACTCGGCCTATGCAATAAGGAGAGGTCAGTTGTGAACATTAGGTCGAGAGATTTCATATAGACTGATGGAACGCTCACAGAAAACTATGTATACGCCACACTCACAACGATTGATACGTTGATTGTCTGTATTGTATGGACATTTTCCATCCATGCCTGATAATAATTCCGTAATTTACCGTCAGTTAGTATGTTAGAGTTAGCTGATTGTGGTCTATCCCGCGATGAAACCAAGTTCGTGAAGCAGCAGTACCTTATATCAGTGCAGATCCATTTCTGGAGATGATTTGAACACTCATCTTACTCAAATTCCCTCCAACCTTCGCGGTAAAACGCTTATACATTCCGCGTGGATTTGTTCAAATCCAAGGGCAATGCATGGTACTCGATGTTAGTTCTTCTTAATATTTACTGACTGAAGCAAAATTTCGGGCGAAGATTAATGTTTTCATCATAATTATTCGAAGACTCATGTGATACCGTGGATTATTTTATAAAGCTTTTCCGGAGTTGGAAAAGCAAATAACAATGAACATGTTGTGTATAAAGAGCCTAATTTCATTACATATCCAAAAGTTGGACAGAATTCAACCCAATATTTGACCGAGAGTTAACAACATCATTACAATTTATATTTTGAATTAGTGGAATGGGTCGATCATTATATAATTTGATTATCCAAATTAGATGACGCTGTTTTGATTCATTCGATATTTAGAGAGCAAATGACACCTAAAATTACACATTTTGTTGAAAGTTTTTGTCTATTCTGTGTATCAATCCCCATCTATGTTGACCCTTACCGGATAATCTATGGGGATCTAAACAGGATGGCTGAGTTTTCTAGAGGTGGCAATGTGACGTTATCTTCGGAATTGTCAGTAAAACTCGATTTCCTGAACGTGTTGATTAATTTGGAATATTAATTAGTTGGAATACAACTATGATGTTTTTGGGTCATGTGATATTTCATCTATTTCTCACAAGGGCGTCATATAATTCGGAATCCAAAACCATGTCTAGCAACCTGTGATAGATCCTCTTGTGATATGGGTATCGATTGTTCCAACTGTTACTCTGTGAAATCCGTTTCAATAATGGATGATAATAAATTTGATGCACATTAACTGGTTCATTTTCAAGTCAAACTGGGATCTTCCAGTGACCAATGGATATTCTGGTTGGTGTATCAGGATAAATGATTCTGGGATTGCTGATACCAGTAAGTGATCCCCCACATATGTGAGAGGAACATTGTGATGATATTGATAACATCGTCATATACAGTGTCATATATTTATATATATATATATATATATATATTATATTATATTATATATATGTATGTATTA
>JAUOBX010646818.1:0-21346 GCA_032360705.1 Eupentacta quinquesemita | reverse complement strand
GGGAGTTTGAGAGGGATTTCACTGTCTAAATCCAGGAATCCCTCTCAAACATTTTGGATTCTGGGGTTGTTAACTGTACATAATACTGTATGAGAATCCCTGTCATCCCTTCTGAAATCACTCTCAAAATGAATCACAGAGAGGAAATTCCCTCCCAGAAAAAAAAGCTTAGCGCTAACACTGGGATGATCATGTGAGTGATCAGTCTGTGGGAGCCCTATCTGAGGAATACATGTAGGCATTGAGGCTCCACTTCTTCATTTACCACCTCAGATATATATATATATATATACACTATAAATACTTTGGAGACCAACACAAATGCAATGGGGTGTGAAGAAGAGATGAGTAGCTTACATAATAAATTATCTTTATAACCTAGCCTCAAAGGTAGTAAATGAAACTGCACCAATTCCGATCGAGTCACTACATGAACATGAGTATCACACAATCTGTGCCGTCACACAAGGTCCATGCCACTGTAGACAGGTTCAACCTGGTTTTGGTGAGTCAATTTCAATGTTACCTGAATGTTCATGGTGATATGAGCAATTAATTTAAGTCAAATTCCATGTTGTTGTTGTCATTTGAATAGCATGGAAAAATAGAAGAGGACTCAAACAGAGTCCCTGAGTCCTTTGGGTCGAGTCCAATTTGAGTCATGGACCTACGAGTCAGAGTCCGAGACCGGTCTCGAGTCCTCCAGCACTGATAGGGGCATAGGGCGCATGCAAATTCATTTCATAGGGGCAGATTCACCCGCTATTAACACTACTGTATCTCCATGTAAGGCCATGACTGACGAACAGTAAATTCAACATGTCTTTTGAACTTGTTCGTATATCCTTCCCATAACTTCCACTGTTTGTTCTTGAAAACATACTTTTTTTGAAAATTACAGCAAATCCGATTCAATTCTGTCTTTTCTAACTCAGATGAGGCTGTTTTTCGACCTCCAAAACTAACGTCAGACTAAATACAGCTAAGCCTAGCATGCCTATGTACAGTGTATGGCCATTCGAGCCAAAACGAAAGTTTGCACCTTTTTTTCACTCGTAGAGTATACATGTAAGTCCAGGACGAAATATCATGAATTGGTCGCAATCCATTTACAAATGAGTAACTTATGGTGATTCTTCTGGCTTGCTTTATTGACTGCTAACACAAAGTGCCCCTATGAAATGAATTTCGCACGCGGCCTATAGGCCTAGGGTAAGACGGTATTAGACCGCCCTCCAGTTTCAGACTGTGCAAGCCTCTTATCCCCTCATTCACAAAATCCCTAAATATAATATATATTTACAACTTTTTCATCTGTGGTTGATAACAGATCTTCTGGTGAGCATATCGGGCAAGTTTGACTTCATTTGACCCACTATATTGACATTTTGAATAGACTTTAATTTTCAAATTTGCATTTTGATTTTTTTTTCTTCAATACTTTGAATTTTTATATGAACCCATAAATTAGGACGCATGGGGATGTAAGCCGTTATATACTGGTCAATTTTTTGTATATATTCGATAAGTTGAAATGTAGTTGATTCAATGGAATTTTCATTGTAACATACCTGCCAGTTTGAAATTTTCATCCAGAATACTTCCTGTAGCCTTCATGGGGGCATTGGGGGGTGGTTGAAAACTGGTGTAAGAATCAGATTGTCACTCCAGAATTTGACCGCTAATTAATATTCATGGATAATTTGCATATTGTGCATCATTAGATGTTTAAGATCAATCTTGGAGAATAACTATTCCTGCTTTGGCTGCTTGTTTCATCATTCAACCTGGGTCAATATAAAATGATCTCTCTTGAAACGAAGAGTTTTCATCAACACTGTGTACATGGGCACATTCATACATAACAGGTTGTATGAACCATTGAATGCCACATCGTAAATTTCTTACAAATGGCAGTTTTTCCTCCTTAGGCCTATAGCCTAACATTCCAATTTTCTCAGAATTGTGAAAACTGTTGAGCTGTGAAACAATAATTTACCTAATAAAACATGTGAAGTTTTCAGTAATTAGTCAGTAAAATATGTACATTACAGTAACAGTGAGGGTGGTCTAATTCTGAAATGCATGTGGTCGAATTCTGGCAGAGGCGGTCGAAAACTGGCATGAAAAGTGCATTCTTACATCCTCATTTTTCCATTCCTTGCGAATGAGTAATTGTTTTATTCTTGTGCTTGTTTGATTGATACTTCCATCAATTTCCGAAATAAAGTGACTCTTGGTATATCCTCCCATCAAATGCAACGAAAGAAACAGGGTAAACACATATATGGCAAAAATGCATTGTATTCACCTCCATTGCTGCTTCATCTCCAACTAGAAGTAGTGGTCCTTCCCTAACTGAGAATGCTAAAATATTCTTGATACTCGCAAGATTACTATGTTATCCGGTTGAGAACAATGAAAATAAGTGTATGTTCAAACCTGGATGTTGTCAATGCAATCACAAAGACTAAATAGTAAATATCATTAAACTTGCAAATTGTTTCAAAATGGCTGACGACCATATATTTTGACATATTCATTCAAGAAACAAACTACCACCTTTAGTTGTGGATAAAACAGCAATGGAGGTGGATACAATGCATTTTTGCTATTATTGTGTTAACCCTGTTCATTCTGTTGCATTTGATGAAAGGATATATCAAGAGTCACTCTATTTTGAAAATTGCGCCCCCATGAAAAGTGATTAGGAAACATCCATTTTGATCAACCATGGCACAAACTGTCATATTTGATGGATATGAAAACATCAATGACAATGAATATGAGGCAATTACTTCATGTATAATGCTGAACTAGTTACTGGTATTGAAATTCTCAAGATTGAGTACAAAGCGGGACTTTATTCTGCAAAAAAACCCCGTTAAAAATGCTTTGATGACCATTATTTACTACCATATTTGGTTGAATATCAGGCATATTCTGTTATATGTTAAACCAGTTGCTTTTTTATTGTATTCTATGAGTATGAGTGTATTGAGTGCTGAGAGATGGTTCATTCTGAGAATATAACTCAGTGAACATGTTTCAATGTGCCGGAAGACCAATGAGGTGTATCGACAGCACAAACTACCAAATCTGGTTGAAAATTAAATAACACTGGAAGTGAATACAGACCATCTCTTGTTATGAATAGGTTAAAACTGGATGCTCTCATTGTAATCAGGGAGATTGATCACCATGAGACACTCTTTCCCTAAATTATAGCCCCTTAAAGTTGCCTAAAAATGTCCGACGACCTAAATTTCTACTAGTCCCAGCTACATTGGAGGCTCGCGAGCTACCTCTAAACATTGTGCAATTTCGTATAAAATTTCACAGGATTATTTTTTCATCCAACCGAACAGGTTTCAGTGGTAGGAGCATGGTATCTAAAAATTTCGCAAAATAAGAACCACCCTATTGGCCATATGGCGTACATGATCCCTATTATTTTCAGTGTAAGTCCAAGGTCATCTGGGGTCAACAGAGGTCGAAGTCTAAAAACCTTGTAAACAGGGTAACTAGTGAACGAAATGGTACAGATACTTCATACTTGGTATGTAGGTTGGCCATATGGAGTACATGATCCCTATTATTTTCAGTGTTATATAGTATAATATATATATGGAGTATGGAGATCACTATTGGTCGGCGGCCACTATAAATGTGAGTGTTGAGAATCTAAAATTCTACAAATAAGGTATGGGATCACTATGCATCGTTGCGTTCTTGTTTCGATTATAGCCAGTTTAATCAGATTAAGGTTGGACGATTGCATGAATCATGCAAATCTGTCCCCTCATAACCTCAAAATGACCTCTACTTCTTTTGGGAACAAATCTAGCCCCCTCCCCACAAGTAATGTTCGAAGCTAACAAAGTTATAATATTTGTTTTGAGTTTACAGACTAACAGGCCATAGCAATGCTGTGAAGCCCACTTTCAAGCCTATCAAGAACTTCTGGGCAGATATGTTCACTAAGTTCCAGGTCAACTGAACAAAGCAATAATGCCTGGAATTTCAGCAAGGACATCAACTCGCTTTTCCAGTGTGTCCTTGGAGAGGTGCTTATGAACTGCCTCTACCCACTCAGGGATTATTTGGAACATGTGCTGGAACCGAGTACAACCGGTTGTCAGCAGCTGCTACACATTATGTTAGAGTGCGTAACGCTTCGAGTGATCAAGGTAAAATCTGTTCAGCGTTTCGAGCATGTCATCAGCGTGAGAGAGCATTATATGAGCTGGAGATATATATTTATATTTTATAAAGGCTCTGCATGAATACCTGGTATTGACTGATTACTCCGTTGGGTTCACTCGGCAGGGACCACTGGACGATCGCATTCGTTTCAGTCACGCCTGAGAACCCAATTTCAGTTGGTGGTCCCGGAACTGTGGGACGAAAAATGGCATCGAAATTATGACATTCGTAAATCACAAGATAAACTGTTAATGTGAGGCTCCTGCCAGAAAACTACTTGGTGTCGTGACTGTTGAGAGGCAGACAAACTCATTTGGCAGAGGAGGACTAATGACCAATGGTTGAAATCCACACAAAGCTTGACAATGTCTCTTGACTGCCCAATGGTACCCACGTGTGAGAGATGTCCAGTGAGGCAGTATTTCCACTCTTTCCAAAGTTTTCGGAATTTCAGGACATTTTCAGGGGAATGGGTAAAATCAGGAAATTTGGAGAAATCTGGAAATTCCAAGAAATTATGACCTTCACATTTCAATACTATTAACCTCAGTTTTATTTTGTATCTAATTGATTAAATATTTTGTAGGTCCACCATTCTTATAATGAAGCAGCAACATAAACAGCATTAGCGCGAATCACGTACTCAGCTAGATGCCATGTGTAACCGAGTGACCCAGAGCATGTTGTATGTTCATATCGCGTGTGATCAGCGTAAAGAAATAGCATTATAGTCATCCAAATTATAAAATAATATGTTTTAATCAAGCACAAAATTCATCAAATCACACCATGTGGCTTGCTTAATTGAATTCCAAAGAAATCATGATTCCAAGAGATCTCGGGCTGCATCTCAGGAAATATAATTTCAGGTTGTGGAAGCACTGCAGTGAGGTGTCCTGTGGGAAGAAGTGTGTGTCTGTGTGCTGCTTGTGGTAGCCTTTGGGAACACAATAGCGTGACACAACATCTGGATGGGTCAAGAGAGAACAGTAAGTGATGTGCACTATGAAGTGCAGGGTTGAGGAGCCACTAATGATCAGGGGTAATATCTCTGGAGGTGATGTGCTATATGAGCTAGAAGAAGGCATTTCCAAGGTATAAGTGTGTTGATGTGCGCAAGCTTTTCTGGGAGCCGCACAGGCACTGAAGAATAATGGTGTAGCCAGTGGAGCCATTGAGTCCTGAGAGGGTGGCTGACTTAGTACCAACACCCACCACATCCTGCACCAATATTTCAAATTGTAGGCACTTTAACTACCGCAACATTCAGACGCATGTGACTCATAGGACACTGGGGATTACCACGTTGTTCAGCTGAACATGCAGATACAGTAGCGTTGTTTCACTGATTTGGCGAACTTCAGTCTTTTCATTGAACTGATTGCAATCTCTTAGCTGTTACCTCACGGGGTATGCCTTTGTCCTTTCCACCACCATGATGATGTAGCTAGTGGAGCCCTCCAGTCCTGAGGCAGTCACTGACTTGGTATCATTACTCTCCACATCCTGTGTGCAGATTAATAAATCTTCGAGTATGATTTCGATTCCAATCTCAGAGTTGGCATTTTTGTATGTAATCCGCATGGGCTCTGGGCTGTTTAGTGAGCCGCAGATCATTTCCGCTTTCCGCCTTAATGGTTTCACAATCGGTACACCCAGTGAGCACGGACCAAGGAAGATAATGCAACATTCTGTGAACCTTGTGGTTCTGTGCTGGGGCCCTAATTGGCCAAAATTTAATAAAGTCATTACGAGACAAATCATTGAATGGGCATGCTGTGGTTCTAAAACAATTGAAAAATGAAATGTTTCACTATAACTCTGTCATTTTCCTGATTCGGCTGACTTCAGCCTTATCACCAACCTGATTGCAATGTCCTAGCCATGACTTCCTCGTGGGGTATGCCAAATCCTATTCTGGTTCTCCCCACCACCATAATGGTGTAGCTAGAGAAGCCCTTCAGTCCTGAGAGGGTGGCTGTCTTGGTATCGTTACCCTCGACATCCTGCACCATCTCCTCCGCCATCAGATCATCAGCATCTTGGTAGAACACCTTTGAACCAAGAACAATAACATTCCCTGAAACAATCAACCAGCTAACACAGTTTTTCTATATCTGTGAATTACTACAGGAATACAGCCCAAGTAGTCCTCTCCACATGCTCTCAGTCTCACCTGCTAGAACAGTCGCCTACTGAGACACTTCTTTCTCCGAGGCCGGTCCGCTTTTGTAGCATACTCTCCCCAACCACACCAAAGAATCTTCCAGTTCATCCATTTTCCAGGAGGAAATCAAAACCTACCTATTCACTATGAGGTATAATAATGTATAGTCATGTTGTTTGCCACTTCTTTTCTCTTCCATGTCACTGCTTTCGAAGCCCTTCCAGCAGACTGTATGTCTAGATACCAGCGCATTATAAATGATTTTCATTACAATTATTATTCTGTTACCGTATTTCTTCTATAACCCCTCCCCTTCTGAACAATGTTGCCCCTTATTCCCAAAACTGAAAGCGAAGAAAGCAAACTGGTCAGAGATCCCCTCTTAGTTTAGTTCAACAAATATAGTAATATACCAGTACGCCTTGAGGTGTGGAATATAATTTTCAACTCGACCATGATTCTTAACATGTATTAGCTGTCGATCCAGATACTTTGTTGATTGCTCTGGAATATGACATCATTCGTGTTACATAAATGGTCGGTAATTATCATAATATTATTGCTATCCATTTTTGTCGGGGATTTAGGTGGGACTTTATTCTGAAATTAGAAACATTGGGATCGCTCATCATGGGCACTAGATGGATTGGATACATGTCAATCAGAATCCTGCAACAAAGGAGCTTATAACTAGCATGTCAAAAAAAACTCCCCCAAATTTGTTCAAATCAAACAGATTTTTGGGAAAAATATTTGCGAAACACCACTCTTCCTGATATGAAGGTGCAATCTGCCGGGGTATCAGGTCAATAGTACACATTAGACAGAATCATCTTCTCCCCCTCCTGAGGAAAATTAAAGCTCACCCTGTATCCGAGGATGATGCCATTCCTATCCTGTGGAGGGATTTCCCCCCAAGCTACCTCAATAGATGAATCACTGATAACTGAGGCAGTCAGGCCCTCAGGATCTGCACTGGGTACTGGAGAAACAAAACAGGAACAGATCAATAATAAACAGTACTTCCAGGACTAACTGAAAAGCCACTACTGAGTGGGTGAGCGGTATGAGCAGCCATTGGCGGACAACGGCTCCCCACACTCACTGTTCTTTCACCAGTGGGGGCAGTCGCAAATGGTGTGGTCTTGGTGTCTAGGCTGTATGCAGTTACCTTGGATCAACTTGAGAATTGATGTTCAACACAGCCAGAGTTATGTGATGAGCCAATAGTGGCGACCAGAACCTGTAGCATCCAAATTCAAATAACTGATACGGGGTAGGGATGAATTTTCATCCATCAAGTACTGGGCAGGCTAACAGATCCATCACCAACATTATCAGTCCTGTGAATATGTACTCGCAAACATAGGGGGCGTCCAATGAGTGAGTCCAATGACCAGTATTGGTACAAAAAATAAAAGCAAACTCACCAGTTTCATGGGTCCATCAAGTACCAGGTAGGCTATCAGGTCCATGACCGACATCCATGACCGACGTCATTGGTCGCCCAGACAGTGACGTGGTTCCCTGTTTACTCATCAAGTCCCATAGGGGTCGCCCAGTAAGTGAGCCTGAGGCAGTGACCAGTATCAGTATGGATTATAAAAGAGAACTAAGCAGCCTCATGAGTCCACCGAGTACTGGGCAGGCTTATAGGACCATCACCGATGTTATTGGTCGCCAAGACCGTGACCTGGTACGCTGTGTACTCCTCGAGTCCTGTGATTATATACTCGCTACCGTAGGGGTCGCCCAGTGAGTGAGCTTGAGGCAGTGACAAGTATCAGTACGGATTATAAAAGCAAACTCGCCAGTTTCATGGGTCCATCAAGAACCAGGTAGGCTAACCAGTCCTTGACTGATGTCATTGGTCGCCCAGACAGTGACGTGGTACCCTGTGTACTCATCGAGTCCCATGAGTATGTACTCCCGATCACAGGGGTCGCCCAGTAAGTGAGCTCGAGGCAGTGACCAGTATCAGTATGGATTATAAAAGAGAACTAACCAGCTTCATGAGTCCACCGAGTACTGGGCAGGCTTATAGGACCATCACCGACGTTATTGGTCGCCAAGACCGTGACCCGGTACGCTGTGTACTCCTCGAGTCCTGTGATTATATACTCGCTACCGTAGGGGTCCTGCAAGGAGTGAGTCCCAGGCAGTGCGGACGGGTTGTCCACTCTTGACCAGTCGATCACATACCCGATCGCTACCCCATTCCAGTCCGTCTCTGCCAATGGCTACAAACAGAAACAAGGAAATCGAAAGTGTATATCTGCTATGCCAAGCTAAATCTTTTTGTGCAAATTGAGCCTGATAGTTCAGGTGTGTCATACAGGATAATCCTGTGTAGACCTTGACATTGATCATTAGTAAAATTGTTAATGGAAATGACTGCAACTCAGCACTAGTGTTTCTCTGACACCCTCCGCTGGTGTTCAAATCAACATATGATATAACCTGTGATGAACATGCTGTCTGTGATTAACTCTTTTTACTGTTTTGGGAAACAGATTTGACCATGTAACGATAACAAAATAAGCCTCGAACTGCTCTACACCGATAGCATTTGAGGGGTCGCTTAACACAGTATAGTATAGGCCTGATGCAAAATTAAATTGAATTGAATTAAATTCTCACGCGAAGAATAGTCCCCCTCTTTTTAGATTGCAAGGTCCCCTCCCCTGCCCCCCCACCCCCGAACAACGACAAATCCCCCCCCCCCCTGCCTCCCTGGTGTTAATTACATATTATACCGTATATTCCTGTGCAATTCCTCTTCATTCATTGATTGTTGTAAGTGCACAATTTGGCTTACTACTATCACTACTTCCAGTCAACCAGTAATGTTTCACAACAATGATTTCTTACCTAATTGAGAGTAACGTTAGCAAGTGAGTGGACACTGCAACCGGTAACGCCAGTAGCCTATGTCCCGAGGGTATTCTCGATCTAGTGAAAACTAATGTCAGATGTCTTGCTTAGTTATCACAGAGGGGTGTAACACGGAACAATGACTAATAAATGAATGAATGATTTTATTTGAGGCAACAGTTCACATCATTTCCTGGCTGGAAAATATACTTGTTGTACTTGTTCTGAGCTGGCTGAACTATTAATTCAATGGGGTTATCCTAACGACCATCCATTTGTGTTAATAATATAAACTAGACATGAGGAGTTAGTAAACTGCCCACGTGTGAATCCCCGTGATAATTCTGGAAATTGACTAGTGATGACGAGAAAAATGGCGAAGCCATGACAATTTGACCTCCGATGACCTTCATGATGGTCAGCACCAACTATAGTCGACATCCACCAGGTTTTGTTCAGCTCCAACAAAGTTGAGAAAATTACACAGATCACACCAATTCTGACCTGCTTGACTTTGACTCCTACGTTTGTCAAGAACAAATACAGGCCACATCCACCAAGTTTTGTTCAAATCTGGTGAAGCTGGGGAAAATTGCATGAATTATGAAAGTATGAAATGAAACACTCACCACCCATCTGACTCGAAGGGACTGGGCACTGACAGCACGGACACCAACTTCAGAGGGCGCAATCTCTGGAACTGAGGAACATCAGAAAATGATCATAAGCCAAGATTGCAGAAAAGTGGTATATCCACCCAAATGAATACCTTATGTTTTCACCTGCAAGGTAATAGTGTTAGTCAGTGTTAGTCATCCTTCCAGTCCCTAGGGGTGTGAGGCCAGCAACAATAGCAATGGTCAACCCTTCCAATGCTGCCTATTTTCCACATTGAATGCTCCCCAATGCCAGCTATTTTCCAAATTGACCCTTTCAATGCCGCCTATTTTCCACATTGGGTGCCCCCAATGCCAGCTATTTTCCGGATTAGGTGCCTCCCAGCGCCGCCCATTTCTGGATGTGAGTCACTCCTGAAGTATTTTTTCTGTACATATCCCAGCCGAAAAAATGGAGTCCATCATGAATTTAGAGTACACATGAGCTGTTCAGAATTGGATGTTCTTTCTATTGGCACTAAAAAGTATCCACTACTGTCTTCCCCTGCAGAGACAAGGCCAATTTGTTACACAATCCTTCAACACAGGATCGATGGGGTTGACACTGGATGTGGATTGTATTGAAAATTAACATACATACTATCCCCAGCTATATTCAATGCTATTATCCTGAATGTGTAGGCTGTGTGAGGCCAGACACCATTATGCTGGGCCCTACCTATCTACATTGCTACTGCAGTGATTACTCACTGTCAGCTCCCTTTTGTATGCTAATGAATACTTCGCTAGGCTCGCTATTCCCAGCTTTATTTGAGGCTATTATCCTGAATGTGTAGGCTGTGTAGGTGCCAGTGACTATCATGCTGAGCCCTACTTTTCGACATTGCTACTGCAGTGTTTACTAGTATAACTTACTGTCGGCTCCTGTTTCTATGCTGTTGGATACTTCGTCGGGCTCGCTATTCCCAGCTATATTCAATGCTATCATCCTGAATGTGTAGGCTGTGTAGGGCCAGTGACTATCATGCTGAGTCCTAGCTATCAACATTCCCACTGCAGTGATTACTAGTATAACTTACTGTCGGCTCCTGTTTCTGTGCTATTAGATACTTCGCTAGGATCGCTATCTCCAGCTATATTTGTCGCTATCATCCTGGGCGTGTAGGCTGTGTAGAGCCAGTGACTATTATCCTGAGCCCAACCTATCCACATTGCTACTGCAGTGAATACTAGTATAACTTACTGTCAGCTCCCGTTTCTATGCTGTTGGATACTTCGCTAGGATCGCTATCCCCAGCTATATTCGTCGCTATCATCCTGAAGGTATAGGCTGTGTGTGGCCTGAGGCCGGTGATGACAAAGTGGTTGGCCTCCGGTGCACTGATTGTGAATACCGTTTTCCACTCTGCATCAGAACCAACGAGGGCCTCGACTGTCCACAGTGAGATGCTGGCATGGCCGTCAAATCCGGGCGTGAAGTGGAGGTTGACGGACCTCGTCTGAACATCAGAAACAGCTGTGGTAGTGGGTGATTCTGGAACGACTGTGGGCAAGAAAAGATTAGATATTGAAATGAATAACTCGGGTAGTGACCTCTCTCCACAGCTTCTATAGACACCTCTGCCCACACTGAGTAAGAGTATGTGGTATGAACAGTGAGCACTCGTCTTTCCTCTCAGCACACTATTACCACTGGGCAATAAAGGCCCATTACCTAGAGCAATTATTATTATTATTATTATTAGGAACCATATTCATATAGCACCACTTCACAAAGTGACAAACAAAAGAGAGGATGCCTGATTTAATACTTGCTGTCTGCCCGTCCCCAACTCTCCCACATTCCCAGCCACAACTTCACCCCCAACCAATCAGAGCCCATACCTGGCAGGATGCCTGATCTAATACTTGTGGTCTGCCTGTCCCCAGCTCCCACTGCCGTCCCTGCCCACACTGATGATGAGTATGTTGCCTCACCAGTGTGCACATCTGGACTCCCAGTCACACCCACACCCCCAGCCAATCAGAGCCCATACCTGGTGGGATGCCTGATCTAATGCTCATTCTTTGTCTATCCGCAGCTCCCACTGACATCTCTGCCCACACTGGTAATACTAGTGTGCATTCTCAGGCACATTCACACCCTTACTTACCACCAGCCAATCAAGGCCCATACCTGGTGGGATGCCCTATCTCATGCTCATTCTTACCACCAACCAATCAACTCCTGGCCACACCTACACCCTCAACCAATCAGAGCCGATACCTGGTGGGATGCCTGATCTAATACTCATTGTCTGCCTGTCCCCAGCACCCACCGTTGTCTCTACCCACACTGGGGATGCTAGTGCGCATTCCCAGCTACATCCACACCCCCAGCCAATCAGAGCCCATACCTGGTGGGATGCCTGATCTGATACTCATTGTCTGCCTGTCCCCAGCTCCAACAGATGTGTCAGCCCACACTGGAGACGCTAGCGCACATTCCAAGCCCCTCCCCCTCCCCAGCCAATCAGAGTCCATACCTGGTGGGATGCCTGATTTGATACTCGTCATCTGCCTGTCCCCAGCTCCAACAGATGTCTCTGCCCACACTGAGAATGAGTATGTGGTCTGGCTCATCAGTTGTGTGATGTGTAGGTGGTTGGTTTCTGGCTCAAGTTCAGATGAGACTGCATTGTTAGTGTCATTAACTGGGAAGTATTCCACCCAATATTCTGAAAAATACAGAAATCGTGAGTAAATTTATACAGCCATTCATACTCTCTGTGTCTGCGATCATTTGTGTTCAATCAAAATTGCACATGCATGATTTTGATACACTTGGAATCCTTTATCACAGATGTGAATGTGAGACAAATTTCAAATTTCCATTTTTGCAACAACCTAGACTGATCTAGCATATCTGCTACTCACTTGTCAAGACACCATTCTCCTCGGTCAGTTGGTCCTATTCCAGGGTCAGAGAGGTAGCCTGGACATTAGTATGTCCTGGTTGGTTGGTATGGTTTAGTGAGCTGGTGCTATTGGGAGGGGGGGAGGATATCACTAGTGGTGCTGCGACTGACTTGCCAATACACCATTCTGCTTAGTAGGTGGGCCCAATTCTGGGGTCAGTGAGGTAGCCTGGACATTGGTCACTCTCAGGTTCATTACTAGGAGGGGAGGGGTCCAATGGGGTGAACGGGGCGGGTTAGCACCACTAGCGTAGCTGCTTCTCTCTTTTCAAGACACCAGTGGTAGGTCCCATTCCAGGGTCAGTGAGGTAGCCTGAACATTGGTCACTCTCAGGTTCTGTACGGGCCCTGGTATGTCCTGGCTGGTTTGTAGGGTGTTCAGGGAGGGGGGATGTAGGGCAGGAGGGGCGTCACTAGCGTAACTGCTACTCACTTGTCAAGACACCATTCTCCTCCGTCGGTTGGTCCCACTCTAAGGTCAGTGAGGTTGCCTGTACATTGGTCACTCTCAGGTTCTGTACGGGCCCTGGTATGTCCTGGCTGGTCCGCATGGTCCGGGGAGTGCTAGTGGGACCGTTGCCAGGGCGGGTGTAGCAGAGGATGGTCACCACATACTGAGTGTATTTCATCAAGCCTCCAACGGTCTCTGAGTAGGATGTGGCCCCGGGATTCGATGGCACAATGATCTCCATTTTATCATCCTCCATATCTGGCACCCATAGGTGCAGCTGGAGAAATAACAGGCAAAAACAATGATCTAGATCTTGATAGGGTTGAACACTCCCGTTAATAACCCATCTAATTGAGATCTGAATTTGATTTGAATGATACAGGTTCAGGAAGCCACTGAAGGCTGGTCAAGCTACCCTGGCTGTCTTGATGGTGGCACCAGCAAAAACAAGCATTCTCCTTTCATGGGTATACTCTTACCAAATCGAACCTGCTCCCAGTAATACTATTTTATTTACTTACCAGTGTTTACGCTAGGATCATGATTTTGGGGGGAATTTCAACAACAAAAAGTGGGGGGGGGGAGGGGGGGGATTTTCGAAATTTACAGAATGATGTTGTACTAGTCTCATGCATTAACAAATGACAGTTGAGCATTAGTAGTGCTATTTAGAAGCTGAATCTGGCAGCACGTTCCCCCACCCCAGGGAGGGGGGAGCAAATCCCACCCAACGTTTCCTCCAATGCGGGATCGGCTAGGAAGGTGCAGGAATTCAGCAATCGCGCTGCTAAGCGTGAACACTGGTACTTACTTACTTTTAATTCACCCTAGCAAACAAACGACCAGTGAACCCCAGGATCTGATCAGTGCCCACTATAGCAAATCTTGGAGGAGCAGGAGTATCTTGAAGTGTAACTGCAGTAACGGCTGATCATGGAGACCTTCTGCGACCATAAATGAATCATAGTAGTATACTGCACTGTACGAGACTGAAAGGAAGTCGGTATATGTAGTTGCCTCAGACATAGAATATACGGATAGGTCTGACATGAGAGATATTTTACTATGATTTTACCTTATATCCTTGGTTGATTCCATTGATGGCAACCTGACTGGGTGGTGACCAGTTGAACAGGATGGCCGTGGAGTTCACCACTCGGATATCAACATTTCTGGGTGGCTCGGTGGGGACTGTGAACAAAAAATTATAATCGATGGAATAGTCCATTGTAGCTCAGTCGGTAGAGCATTGAACTTGTGATCAGAAGGTTGCTGGTTCAATTCCCAGCCGGCTGGCTTTTCTGGTGCCTCATCCCACCCAAGCATTTCTGGCTACATAAGAACAAGGTATTATTATTATCTCGTACCGCTGCCATGTCAGCAGATCAGTCAGTACGGCGGACATTGGATATGTCCATAGTCCTAATGACTCTTGAGCTTCACCCATTCCCCTACCCGAGTCCTATCTACCCTCTCACCTCCTTCCAGCGTCTGTTCCTGTAGTGAGTTGCTGTAGGTGCCAGTACCAGCTCGGTTGTAGGCAGCTACCCGTATCTCGTACCGCTGCCACGTCAGCAGATCTGTCAGTACGACGGAAGTCTGACGGACATTAGATATATCCATGGTGCTCCAGGCATTGGGGTAGTTGTATAGGCGGTGTTGGACCATGTACCCAAGCAGATCACCGTTCCATGTGTCCTCAGGAGGTTCCTGGGTGAGTAGGCCAAAAAATAAATCATGTCAACTTCTGTAACCTCACTGCCTCAGTCTCCTTACACTTCTGCTCTGTTCAGCTGACAGTCAAAGAGTACTCACACTACTGTATGTTGTCAGAAAGAAGGATTCTAGTACACAACTCTCATACATTAGGCTAAGCCTAGGCTAACAAAGTTTGGTCCATAATGTATACTTCGGGTTGGGGGTCAGCCCAATTTCAGGAACCATGAAGATGGAAAAAAAAAATTATATAATAATACTACTACTACTACTACTCTACAGTGCTTCACCACACCGAGGCTGTCAGTGCGCTGCAAGAGAAAATGTACAAACCTACAAATCAGATGAGACCAGATATCACCCAAGCCTAGATTTTAACAGGTTGGCTGTTGGTGCATGGCGAATGATTGATGGAAGGTTGAGTAAGCACGGTCGCCATAGGAAAAAGTCCTCACATGCCAATGTGATGGCGCGACAAGAAGCTCATCAGAGGAGCAGAGGTTCCATCTCAGTTTGTAGATGGAGATTAGTTCATCAATGTGTTCTGGTGCAAGATTGTGGGTCAACATGTATGTAATCCTTAGCAGCTCGAAAATAATGGGTTGACGTTCCTGGAGCCACTGCAGGTATCAAGAAGAGGTTCCATGTGAACATTGCCCCTCGCACGGGTCACGAGAGGGGCAGCCGAGTCCTGAATGCACTTCAGCTTAGATATGCTCACGTCCGGCATGTACAGCACGGCTGTTACAGTAGTCCATATATGATATTGATGAGATAGGTACTCACCTGCCATTCCACGATTATGGAGTCGGTTGAGCTAGCACTGGCCACGACCCTCTGTGGGGGGTCATCCGGAGCTGTAAAAACATAGAATAGAATAAGATGACTGAAATGTTGTGGGATTTCGGATGGGACTCTATCGAGCCGAGAAGACAAACCCAGTGTCTCGCCATATTATACACAATTATTAATAATGACCTAGATAACAGATCTGCGCACTACTTGAGGCCAAAGGCAAACAGTTCCAGGTGAACACACCTTAGGCAATTTAACATAACTCATCACTCCTCGACCCAGCATCTACAGTGAGCAGGGTTTCGCCTATGCTGGTCAGCACTGGTCGGGGTAGCCGGCACTTAGTCTTCCCAACCGTTGGCCCGCCAAATCTATACAAAATTATTCATTATACTCTTTACAGCAGCAGGTCGATGTCATTCATTAGTGACCAACAAATTGATGAAAATTCCACAGAATCCATAACCATGAGGCTGCATGCTCTCATACAAATTGAGATTAGGGTTTTGACATGCCCCTGTCTATCGATTCCAGTTTGAAGAAGATCTGGGCTTTACTGTATACAACATACGACGTCAGCCTCTATGTCGATAAGACCTGCATACAAAACCATGTGTGCATATGCTAATTTCTCATTCTGCTCGCACTCGATCGCGAATTGATGAGAAACACAACGCAGTTGAAAAATTGATGACCATGAATTATTAATGAGACGTCACCTATTAAATCTGAGCGCTAGTGTCAAAGCTGGTATACTTTTGCCATTGGCTTAATCATTGCACATTAATGGTCTACGCCTACAGTGCACTATTGGTTCATTATTCAGCTGTAGACATGGCTTACAGAAACAGTGATGTGGGATGTTTTCCTGTGGCATATTGTTTGGTTGATATCTTGAACAAAATAAATTATTTATCAGAAATGTGGGTAAGGATCAATATGGGGAATATATCCCTTTAAACATTACTTTGTCATGGCAAATAAAACTACTTAACAGGAAGAAAGTGGAAGTATTCTAGAGCTCGGAATATTAATTGAAATATGACAGGAATGGCAAATTAGCGAAATGTTGACAATAATTACAGGTAGAGATAGGTAACTAAATGAAAGAGAATCCCAGTAAATCCCAGTAACAGCACATCATGGCAGATCGAATATATATTCTATATCTTTTAAATTTAGTCTCAAATGCTCTTTGAGTGTTCCTTGGAAAAAGTTATTGTCCACCAAGAATATATATTTCTGCCAGATTTTGCGAAACTACAATTTTCCCTAGAGAGGTAAATGCTTCCCACAACCCACGACATCAGCATCAAATCTCAGATATTTTCGAGTAGACAATTTTTCACTCCAAACATATCTTCAGCAGAGAACATAAATGATATACAAAATTTATCAGACGAATATGATATTCAGATATCGATATTAATTTTTTTGTCATTGGGCGAGAAAGAGAATAGTTCACTCCTGTCTCGATCGATACTGCCAAACACATCAGCTTAATGAGTTGGGAATCAATTTCATGGTATAGAGATGGTGTGTGCCTGTATCTGTACTTTTGGGTAATACTAATTACAGGGGCTAACATAGAAATTGTGTGGGGGAGTATTCCATTGGGAATTATTCTTGGGATAGTTCGTTTGGATCCCAGTTGATGGTTGCAGTGGTCATAGTATTTGTTGTATTTCATCAGAGTTTTCACTATTTGTATAAATTTATCTATTTTTGTACTATTACTCAGTACCTTCTTTACTTGTATTTTCCTATATGTTCATTTCCATCTGCCGTTTTCATTAGCTTATTGTTTAATCGTTTTGATCACTTCTGTTGTCGTTTAGGTCTGTGAAGCGCCTCTGAATTGACCTTGATAGAGGCGCTATACAAATTTGGTTTATAATAATAGTACGTACCTGTGGAAAGGACAAGTAAAATGGGGCTAGATAAATGTGAGCATAGGTGTAAGAATCCTACACTCATTGATCTATCCATTGGACAATGGGGGTCCTTGATAAACTGAAGACACCTGACTAGTTTTAATCTGGTTATATCCCCGATTACAGAGGTGGCCGGATTCGCCTTACTCCATCAGCAACAGCTCTCACACCCTCTCGCCATCCCAGGACTGCAATTTTACATCCCCACCGGAGTGACGACCAGTGGACCCCAGGATCTGGGACATTAGTAGGTTGTGTATTGAGAATATAAATAATAACCTACATTGGGTATACCAGGCAATGAAGAGCATGGGTACTGAGAGCAAATGAAACCTCTAAAATAGCACCTGAAAATAATGCGGCAGGAAAGTTAGAATCCTGTTCGCCTGTGCATTTTCCATGTGCCGCCATCACTACTAGTCTACTAGATATGGGTCAAGTTGAGTATGTGGAAAGTAGACTGTGTAACGTGATATATAACAACCAGCCCCCACATTTGTTATTCAAGCCACCGCGCTTACTATCAAGTACAAGACTAACGTAGGAATGCAACTTTATCCACTGGGCTATTTATGCCTGTTGCTCGCAACTATTTGGGAATTTGCAACTGCTGTGCTGATTAATCTTGACTCTGCAACAGATATTTACGATCTCAAGGATAAAGTAGAAAGCATAGACATTGGGGAATGGTAAGCTGGGGGGAATACCAAACGTAATGCTGCAAAACAAGGTGGGGCAAAATACCTCGCAATTAGTACTAAAGCTAGTGCGGGTGTCATATTTATGGTACAAGATATGTATGTATTTGCACTATGCATTGCCGTAGGGAGAGTAACTAATTAGGCTGTTACACGAAGGTTTCCATTTTTCCCAGAGAATTTTGATACCTGTATATATGGATGGATACAAGTTACTAGTAAGCAGCCCATGTAATAAATTGTTGGAGTGGCATCGAGGAAACAAGATGCGAATCATTGTATTGTATGTAGAATGCAACTTGATAAATAGAATAAGGTCAGTATATGGGGAGAACACATGCATTTATTGAACTAACTTATCGGTACGTGATCGTTCCAATGTCAATACAAATCTTGTGCTTAGATTTTGTAGCAATAATCAATTTATTTGGAGGCCACATATATAGGAATCAACTGCGGTCTATTGAAACTATCCAAATCATGTTGGGACACCTCACATTGGAGTATTCATTTACCATCATTCACCACCAGGATGTGAGTATTAATGAATACTTCAAATAGTGCTGCACTTGTGTGTACTTCCGTGCATTATATACAGGAGTGGATGGATTGTGGCAAATCCTTGCCTCCATCTCTTTTATATTTTTGCAGTGTGAGAAAGCGGTTATGTTTGGTCATTAGAGGATAATCAGTGATATGTCAAACTTCATATGCAAGGATTTGGTACATAGACCTAGTAATCAGTAATCACAAACAGGTAAATTGCAGAATCACCATGCTGCGATTCTGAATCAGCCTGATTGAGGATATTGACTACCAAAACATTATGAGGAGACCATGGAACTATCTATCCCTAGTAACATTAGTGCTTTCAGCAGTCCTCTTGGGTTCCTAGGCAACACAAAACCAGAGTACAGCAGTATAACTGGGAATAAAGATTTACAGGTAATTCCTCTCAGGAGCATTCCCGGATTAGAACCTTCTTGACATAATAATGCACCCTGTGTCGAGTCCCTCAAGTCCAAATTAGGAGCCATCGATCTCGAATGGCTTTTCACAAAAGCTCACTACATAGTCGGAGTGTGCTTCGTGTTCGACAGTCGCTTGCCCACGTACGCGATAACCAGGGATGGTGATTGTACATGTAACAGATACAGATTCAGTGAAACTAGTTAACTCACCCTCCTCTGGCAGTGTGACAACAAGGCTGGGTTGGCTGCTGAGACCGGTGCCCACTTTATTCTCAGCCCGGATCCTGAATTGGTAGCTACGAGAGGGCTTCACTCCAACCACATCAAAACTGGTCACCGACGGATCCACAGTAGACTCAGTCTCACGGAAACTGGACACTGCAGAAACATCAGAAAATCAGAGTTGTCACAAGTTTTCAAAGGAGAACAACATATTTTCACTCAGCGGCAGATCCCAAAATTCACCCCTTCCTCTTTCCCATATTGATGATGAAAAGTAATGGATGAAAGTTGATACAATAATGTCTTGAAATTGCATACAGATGCATCTGTAGCACTTTTTCTTTGCATTTCTCGAGGGGGTGGGGGAGGGAGATCACAAGACCTGTCTGAGGTAGCCACAATTGGGCCGACAACGACACAATGGATCACCCCACCACCATGTACCCCAATCAACATTTTTGGATCTGCCTCTGTCAAATTCAGTGTTAAGTTTCCTCCAAATGTTGAAGAAAATAGGATTCATGCCCCTCACAATCGGTTATGACATCATGTTAACTCTCCAGACACTAAAGAGTACATAGTGAATGACAACCAGAAGAACTAGTAATACAAATTATGCAATTTGGTCACGATCCCAAAGGACATCCTACTTTTGCTATTTCCTAGAGGAATTAGGAATGAAGATGTACAATTTTTTGACTGAAGGCTCAGAATAATTCACATGAGATAACACATTTTCTCAGCAGTAAATTATTCATAATGTAGGCTGGAACATCTTTCAGCACCTTCCAACCTCTCAGACGATCCCCACAGACCCCCATCCCAACCGTCTGCACCCATACCTGTCTGAAGAGCAGTTTAATCCCCTAATGCCCACACATTGCTGTTCCTATCCTGTTTTGCAAATTGTTTATAAACAAGCAAGATGAATGACAAGTTAGCAGAAAAACACTCATATATTTCCGAAACCTCCACAACCTTTGTTTTTGTTGACAACTGTTCCGTAAAATACCTTTGGACGTGAAATCCACAGACCAATTAACCCTGATGGATTGCGAGAGCGTCATCCCCTCCTAATCTACCCTCCATTCCACCGGAGTGTTAACAGTTCCGATTCCTCCACTGGAAATCATTCAAGGCTGCTATCAGGCCTATCTGTCGGATTCAAGCGTTGAAAGCATCCGAGTTGTAAATGTGATCGCGCCTTGATTAAAGACACACTTTACAGTCCTGACATATGATGGAGGGCGAAGAATTGCATACCGAGGGGAGTTGGTCTTGGTATGGTGTTTGGTAAGTTGCGGCAGAGGAAAGTGAGCCCTCAGTATTTGTTTCTTTGTGCTAGCTATGAGCCAGTTTACCGTTATCACACACGATGCAAAGCTGCAAAGCCTTCAGGAACAAGCAGAATCATCACCACAAACTTTTGTTACAAGGTATTTCCCAAATCAACATAACTATATATAATTAATGAATTATATAAATCATTGACAATGTTATCGTCCTTGAGTGCGTGATAATATATTATTACTTCAAGCAAGGGATTTTCGAGAGATTGTCCTGCGCGATAAAGAGTGATATTTCTGCTACTTTGTACGCTTCTCCTGCTGTCCGTGTTAGCACTTGTAACAGTCAGATCTATTCCTAGTTACTGTATGACGCTGGCCTGTAGTCCCAGTGGTTCGAACACTGGGTGGAAATAGAGTGGGATTATGGAGGGGGGGGGGGGGGGGGGGTT
>JAUOBX010646707.1:0-14762 GCA_032360705.1 Eupentacta quinquesemita | reverse complement strand
GCCAATGGCACAGTAGCTCACCTGGCAGAAGAACTTTTCAGTTATATCGCTAAATTATTGAATTGATCCCTAATGACATGGTCAATGATCAAATTAAGCGAATGTTACACCCCGAAGGTATGGCTGTTAGACTATCACTATGACCTAACATTTGTGGGAGAAGAACCCCGGGCCCACAATTCCTGAACACCTGAAGACTATCACAATGACCACATTATGGGGCCCTGGGCCCAGAGTTCCTTAACACCCCACCCCGAAGGTACGGCTGTTAGACTATCACTATGACGGAACATCAGTACTGTGCACCTACATTTGTGGGAGAAGCATATTGCGTGATCCCACATTATGGCGCACGCCCCGGGCCCCGGGCCCAAATTCCTGAACACCCCAGATGGCCCCATGACATGGTCATCATCACCAAGTTTCATAGTTATCCATCGAAGGTTGTAGAAGCAGTAGCAATTTGAAGTCAATTGTGAACAGATACACAAATAGATGGACCTGCATGATCACGACAGCTCACCTAGCCATATGGCTATGGTGAGCTAATAAATGAGAATAATTTTGACTAAGAAGCAGCTGCCCTTTTATTACACCATCTGAGAGCACAAATTACATCTATAAATACAAGAAGGCAATAACTGAAATGTACACATTAATTCAATAAATACAAATTTCCCAAAAGAAATAATAAGTGCCTAGCTGTACATTTACAATTTGTATAATTTTTCAGTTCAGTTACTCCAGAGGCACAAACCATTGTGCAGGTGGAACGAGCATGATCAATTCAAAGATCGTAACTACTACGTGTTGATGTGAACTGTTAGACTATAAAACCTGTATTGTTATTATGCGGTTATTATGATAGACATGGAACACCACCAACACTCTATACAACCATGCATTGCTCGCTCAACTGGTGGCACACATGGCAGAAGTCTGACAAAAGCTAATAGTGAGTGGGATGTTCATCACATAAAGGCAAATATTCTTTCAATATTAACCAACTAATCAAATCTAGTTAGGAGTGTTTGTCATCATAACACTCCACCTACATTATTGTGACAGTTATATAGGAACTGTTGACATGCACCAGCAGTGAATGATATAACATGATCGACTATTACTAGCATTGAGACTAAACACCAACTGTGATTAAAACGACCTGATACTACATTTCATTGTTGGTTATAATTCTTTTATATTAACAGAATCAGAACATCACTATTGCTTCTATAAAACAAGATTTAAATTTGATCTCATCGTTTCCTAAATTATACACTCCAACACTGAGTAAAACCAGTTGAACAGTTCAGGCATCATGTGTAGGCCTACATATTGCCACAGTTGGCATTCTATACAGTGTAGAGGTTTGTTTGCAGTGGAGTGATGTTACACTGCGAACAGTGCTGCAGGTGCTTGTGGACTCGACACCTCAGCCATAGGTTGTATGTGATACCCATTGGGCGAGGTATCCAACTCAAATTGCTTCTTTCCACCCATGTGTTAATTGGGAACATGTGAAGTTAAACTCGCATTGGAGCGCACCTTATTGCAGTATATACCTATTTCTGTGTGTGACCTACATTGGACAAGAAAAGTTGGAGGCAAACGCTGTAAACAGCCCCTAACTTTGAGTGCTCGTGGTCCCGAAACCACAGCCATAGTCCACTTGCTGTAAATGTCCAGACGACGGGCCAGTGTTGCCAGGACACCAGTTTCTTCCCCCGGTGCTCACACCAGGTATCAAAATACATATTCTGTTAGATCTATCAGGTGCCCAACACTACAGCAAAACCTGACCAAACAGTTGAGAACTCACACAGTGAATGTGTGTCATAAACTTGCTCAGCCACTCAAATATTAGACAGTAGTGTTATTTTAAATGGCTGTGCGAGACATATATACATACAGATTTACAAATGTGCAAAGTCCAGGAATAAATAATTTGATTAACAATAATGATATCTCGGCTCTAACATACCTTTCAACCTAACATATACAATTATACATGGGCGATGAAATCGCTTGATATCAGATCATTTACATTCAAAAATTAGAAGCCAGCATTTTGCACCTGTGCCTCCACCGAGAAATGAAAACATTACATTACAGTTAGGTGACACCTCGTTCACTTTTCCTCTCTCATGGTAGTTCTGAGAAATAGTGGCACATATATATTAGTTCAAATTCCAATGCAAAAATACTCAATGCCTAATGTGACAGCACACAACAATTACCCAGCACTCACTCTGATCCACATCCTCCATCCTGTGGCACACATACACCAACACAGTCTTATCCGCCAAATTATGCTTCAAATAATTAATCCTCTAAGCCATACCATAACATTTTTGTCTCCAGTTGGACATGGTTTCAGGTTCCAAATAATTATTCTCTACACGTGAGTGCGTAATAGCAGGTGAGAGGCCTTCACTAACAAGATTTTAGTGCGATTTGAATGTTATGGGTTTAGGGGGCTACCTGGTGCTCATCATGGATCCTGGCCATATCGAATAGTGCTCAGATGATACAGTCCTAACCAGTAACCAGCTCGAAGATCACGACTTAACACCCCCATCTGATGGACAATCATTGAATTCCAGTATCCGAACACTTCCTTGGATTATTCCAAATTTTTCATATATATATATATGAAGAAGGGGAAAATGCCATTCAATCATGTTACCTGCTTACAAATGACAACATCTTACTACATAAAACTGTGCATATGGTTATAACAGGCCTAATATGTTATACTTGCTAGTATACCTCGAAACAGCACTATCCTGGGCTGAATATGTTTATCGTCATCATGAAGCAAAGTAATGCCCTTGTTGCACAATCACAACCTGCGTGCCATCTCTCATTTCCATGGTAATCAGGATAAAAGCACATCGTTCGATGGTATAATGTCGACAAAAAACATAACCTCTGGATAACAAGCTTGATGACCTAATTCTAACCTAAAAGGCCACTAGCTTCACTGACTTTCTTCAGGACAAAGTGGGGAGCTCTGCATATATGACCCAATAATCAGCCTAAATCCTGGGATCTGGTAACCTCTCCATCGGCTACATTCACGTCTTCAAGACTGCTTCCTCTGATCGACATCGTCAACAGGACTATGGGAAGAGGTTGAGGCTGACCCAAAGGATTTGGAGACTTCGTAAACCACCTAAAGATCTACTCAGCCTCATGTTCCAGAACATGTCTACTAGTAATCCCTCTACATCCATATCTTCAAGACGGCTGCTTCAATCTGTATTTCTATCAGGACTCTCTGTGAGGAAGTGGACGCTGGCCTAGAGGATTTGAGGACCTTGTAAACCGCCTGAAGACCTACTCAGCCTCGTGTTCCAGATCCTGGCTTCTGGTAACCTCTGCACTGGCTACATCCATGTCTTCAAGACTGCTGCCCTTCTCTGCATCTTCATCTGGACTCTGTGAAGAGGTCGAGGCTGATCCAGATGATTTGAAGACCTTGTGGACACGTTTCTTGTGTCTGCGAAGGTTCTTTGACAGTGTGACGGTCCCACAGCAGACCTCACAGCGATGAAGGCCCGTCTTCAGTGATGTCCAGAGTGGCTCCGCATGTGCTCCCGCAGCTGAATCTTCCGTGCAAACGTCTTGTCGCACAGGTGACAGACAGAGGCTTTGAAGCGGGTGTGGGACTTGATGTGAATCTTGCGGTGCTCCTTCCTGGCGAAGCGTTTCTCACAAATGGGACACTGGTAAGGTTTCTCGCTGTTGTGGGAACGCATGTGTACGGTGAGGTTCCTCTCCAGGGCGAAGACCTTGCTGCACTCTGGACAGGTGTACTTCTTCCCATCGGAGTGGACCTTCATGTGACCCTGGAGGTTGCTC
The DNA here is from genome assembly GCA_032360705.1 of Eupentacta quinquesemita. Lineage (NCBI taxonomy): Eukaryota > Metazoa > Echinodermata > Holothuroidea > Dendrochirotida > Sclerodactylidae > Eupentacta > Eupentacta quinquesemita. Next base: position 10,895 of record JAUOBX010646707.1, on the reverse strand, counting down.
ACCCCTGGGAATGTCTTGTCACAGTAGAAGCACTGATACTCCTGAGGAGCTAGGGATGGTTTCTCCTTGGGCATCGAGTGATGGTTCAGATAGTGCTGCTGCACCTGATCAGAGGTGGTGAACGACTCATCACAGACAGAACAGCGGTAACGCATCGGGCGGGTCTGGTGACTCTTCATGTGATCCCCGAGCTCTGCCAGGGATGAGCAGATCAGGCTACAGTCGCCACATTGGAAAGAATTTGATGTCTCCTGATGGTGGGGGCGTGACAGAAGGTGATTCTCCAGCTCAGCAGAGAAGAAGAAAGCCTGGTTACACTGAGTGCACAGGTGCTGCCGGGCGTCCATCCCATGCTCGATGGCGTGTCCCTGGATATCCTGGGCCGAGGCAAAGACTGCTTTACAGATAGGACATGCGTAGTCCCTAGAAGAGAATGTATGCTCGATGAGGTGACACTGCAGCTTTGCTGGAGAGTCTAAGACCATGTGACAGAGCTTACACTCATGCATGATTCCCTCAGCTAACACATGAGAAGTCACATGTAGCTTGATCTCTGCCTCAGAGCCAAAGGTCCTCTGGCACTTTATACACTGGTAAGTCTTGGTCTGGTGTGTTGGCAGGTGACTAGCAAGCTCTGCTTGGGTCTCAAACTTGACATTACACTTATGACATCTCACAGAGTATCTAGACTGTGTTGGCGAGTCCTGGCTCCCAGGCAGAAGGGGCGGTGATCCATTTTCTGAGCCGTTCGCTATTGGCCTCTGATTACAGGAGAAGCAGATGTAGTATGGTCTTCCGAGCTCATCCACCCTTGGAGTGACCTCTGACCTTGATAGGTGTGTTCTACCACAGATGTAGCACATACATGCCTCTCGAGCAAATGGCACAGGCAGGTGGAACTGGACATGGATGGCCAGCTCGGAGGGGGGAAGAAGCTGAAGACAGACGATGCAGCGAACTTGACTGGTCGGTGTACTAATGTCAGTCTGGTGAACCTGGGTGTGCCACATGAAGTCAGATTCACTCTTGACTGCTCGCTGGCAGAAATGACAGACACATGCCGGAGGGGAGGCAGAGGGCAATTCTGGGGAGGATCCTTTGCTAGCATGAGAGTGAACGTGGTCCAGGACCTTCTGTCTTGAAGCGAAGACTCTACTGCAGATGACACAGGAATACTTGGCACTATCCTGATCATCATGAGGGCTTGACGCAGGGCTAGAAGTGACACTCCGGGTGCGAAGGTTGTGTTTGCTCTGGTGGTGCAGATCAAGCAACATTTTCAGAGGGAACTTGTCGTCACAAATCTGGCAGACGAAGCAGCCTTCTTGTCCAACGTCCTCATCTGTTGGACCTACAACAGTTTTAGAGCCCTCCTCAGAACCCAGCTTTGATCTTGATGCACTTGTTTGATTCAGGTTATGTTCATTGGTATCCATAGGGGACTCCTCTGACGTCTGATGGACTGTATCTAGATGCTCTTGGAAGGCTTCTTTCGATCCAAATGGAATGCGACAGGAGGAACACTTGTAGACCTGAGAATGGGTTACCAGGTGGCACTGGAGATCAACCTCCGAAGAGAAGCTGTGGCTACAGAACAGACATTTGTGGTAATTCAGTATATCGAGGTGATCCACTTTTACATGTTTCAGCAGATCCAGATCAGATGAGAAGGTCATTCCACATTTAATGCAGCCCACGGTCTTCGTTTCGTTGCTGTGCTTGACAGCAAAGTGGACCTGAATGGAGACCTTGCAGTCAAAAATCTCCTTGCAAAGGGAACATTTGTAGAGGTGGTGGGCATGTATCTCAAACAGATGCTTTTGCAGCTCGTCTGGTCTCTTGAACAGCTTTCCGCAGTCCTTGCAAGCATACTCAAGAGTTTCATCTCTGAAGTGTACCAGGCTATGCTTGTACATGTCATCTTCCGCAGAAAATATCTTCTTACAGATAGGGCAGGTTACGTGAGTATCAGCGGTTAATTCATCGCTCTGGCTGATGCTGCCATGGTCAGATGGAGGTCTTTGATTTACAAGACCTGTGGCACCAGGGGAGACCTTCTGAGGGGTGGTGAGTTTTGGTGACTCTCTCCACTGCTGATTGGCTGAGGTAGATGGAGATGGGTGCTGCTGTTTCAAGTGAATCTTCAAGTCTCTGTCCCTCTTGAAGTGAGACTTGCACTCCTCGTGTGGGCAGAGGAACACAGGCTCCTGTTCACTCTTATGGATCACCTCAACATGCAGTTGGAGCTGCTCAATGGAATCGAAGAGGTTTTGCTTAAGGCAGTAAGGACAGGGGTATCTCATGCAGTTTAGAGGCTGTGAATGGTTCCTCCGTATGTGCTCATGGAGTATCTTGGTGTTTGGGTAGGTCTTTGTACACTGGGGGCAGGGCAGCTTGGATGGGTGTGGGGTGTTCTGCAGTCCATGGACAGTCCTGAAGTGGTCCATTAGAGCTACATCTGAGGGGAAGCCAGCATTACAGTGAGCACAAACCAACTTCCCATCTTCGATGAAGGACACCAGCCCTCCAACAGCATGGACTCTCTTCACATGCTCGTGGAGAGATGGCATCGAATCAAACTTCATGGTGCAGTATCCACAGATGTAGAAGCTGGAGTCTTTGGCCGAGGTGCTCTTCTTACTTGTTTTTCCGTCTGTCTCTTCTTCCTCATCCTGTTCGTGGATCACAGAGATGTGCTCTACCAGGTTGTAGTAGCTCGGATAAACTTTCCCACAGAGGTTGCAGGTGTAGGGGTTGCTGTCGTTAACTTTGTGGTTCTTCTGAATGTGGGAGTTGAGCGACTCGACGGACGCAAAGTTCTTGGTGCTACAAAAAGGACACCCATGGTCTAGAGGTTTGACCCTGGGGCGGGAGGGAGGGGAGACCTTAACGTATGTCAAATCTTGAGATTCATCGGGGGCGGTAGACGATGAAGGGACAGTCCGGTCAGATAGCATCACCTCCTTTCCTGTCAGGATGGAGTACATCTTGGGAGCTGTCTGGCTGACCGGCACCTCTCTGCTCTTAGGAGAGCTTCCAACGCAGACCTGCTGGTGTTTGAGCCAGTCACCCTCCGAATGGAACGAACTATGGCACCAGGAGCAGGTATAGACCTTGAAGCATGGTGTCTTCAGATGGATCTTTAAGTGGTCACTCCTAGCGAAAGAAATGCCACAATTTGAGCAGACAAACTTCTTGTCACCAGTGTGGAGGCGCATGTGCCTGTCCCGGCTACGCTTGTGCTTGAACAGTCGTTCACATAGCTCACATTTGAAGGGCATCTTGTCATCATGGTACTGCTCGTGGCGGTTCAGGAAGCTGAGCCTTGAGAAGGTCTTGTTGCAGAACTGGCAAGGATACGGTCGAGGGCAGTCCTTGGGCAGAGCCTGTCGGTGCTCAAGGAAGAACTGCTGGTCTGTGTTACTTGAACCCTCAGCGACATATCCAGTCTCAGTAACATCATCATCTGAAGAAAAAGAACAAAATATCATCATAACTAATTATACAGTCCCAATAACATGGTTATCTGAAGAAATAGTCAAAACATTATCATAACTTATTATACCCAGTCCCAGAAACATCCTCATCTGAAGAAACAGAGCAAGACATTATCATAACATCATCACTGCCCTACAACTTGTATCAAATCGCTCAACATATATCACCCCTGATCAGTGATCATTATCACAACCCTGCATGTGCACATATCTCTTTTGTCCTCTATCCTTACACACCAAAACTGTATGTCACATCATTGTGTTCCCTGGGAGACTCCCCAATAGCCGCAACCACAGACGGGGTAGACTAGTTTTCACAAGTCACCTCACAGTGTAGTCAAGTGGGTACAAGTGGATTCTATAGGACGTTCAGTAGGCATGCCTCGTCCACGACACTGCGGGAAGGCCTTACAGGCCTTGCTGGAGGTTCAAACTAGCAATCTAATGAACAAGTCTGGAGCTCCCCCTTTCGACTGAACTTATATGCCTCCATTCAAGTAAAGTGACAAAGATTCACTCCCTCTCCTGGGTATAAGCCCTGAATGGATAGTTGCCAGCTGAAAGAGGGTCCAACCTATACGAGGCCTGGAGAGTGTGCAGGCCAGAATGAAGCACTTATTGGTCAGTTCTCCACCAGGTACACAGAATAAGGCAGTGCCTCCCTGGTGGTGATTGGATTAGCTCAGTCAGTAGATCTCAATATTGGTGATATTCTCTGGGGCGTCCTCAGGCAGGGCGCTTTATCCCCCATTGCCTTGTCACACCCAGGTATCATTAGGAACCTATTAGGAGACTACATTCAGAGTAGAGGCCCCTCCCATTGACAGCCCTTTCTCCAGGATTGTTGGAGAGTGTGCATGTTTCCTGTGATGAGGGGTATATCTGTACTGAAAGCGCTTTGAGCATGTCATCGACGTGGGAAAGCGCTACATTATCACGAGCTATGGCAGGTACCTTACGTGTAGTTCGCGGTAGAATCAAGATCGTGAACACCCGGAATAATCTTCATTATTCCGGGTGTCACGTGATTAGACTTCAGCCGAGACGAGTGGCTCAATAAATCAACACAAGCGATAAAGTTTATGTACCGATAATTGCTGCCATCTGTGTTTTGGTCGCGATACGGAAGTCTCTCTCGCGCTGCGTAGCCTACACGTGCGAAGACCCTGTCCCTACTCAAATTTTGTTTATGGCTTTGACCTTGGTAATAACCGATGTCGACCACTTGATGGTTGTTGAGCTGTCAGCCATGCCATTGAAATCAGCAGGGGATGGAGCAGCTCTCAGGAAAAATGTGCCGGGATCGTACACGTAATGAAGGGGTATCAACATGGATTATGGCACCTGGAAAAATACGTTCTGTGCCATCTAGCAGTCTTAGAGGCCTGAACTCCTTTGTTAATTTGAACGCATCAACAAACTTTACATGAGCAATTATGGTATTGCAGGCTGTGTCCCTAACAACGTGTGACCCCCAATGAACGTACCCCTCCCGGATGGGGATACCCCATTGGGTTGGCACAAACCGCATTTGCCTGCAGGATGCTATCGCCAGGAGCAATGTCAGCGCTGGCAGTCGGTCGGCTGTCAGAGCTTGGATCAGAGTGATTTGCCTCCCCTCGAACTGCACCTGCTCCCATCTCGAAGTTTGCGCGACCTTTCAACGGCGGCGGCTACTGCTTCGGCTGTTTGCAATCCCTATATAGATATGTGATCCATTAGACCGCAGTTATAGCACTTCTTGCTCCCAGTACCAGATTGACCATCAGAATATGGCTTTTGATTCCTTTCTCTCTGAGTGTTTTTACCAGGACCCTTCCCGGGTGCATCGACATACTGGTCAGCTAACTTTGCACACTACTCTAGGTCTGCAGGGTCCCTTTCCTTAAGGAAGACTTTCAAGTATTGTGGGCATGAGGTGGAGAGCTGGTCTCTCAACACTAGCTTACTCAGGACGTCACATGTTTTGGGGCACATACTCAGCTCAACCCAGCGCGTCAGGTAACTAGGCAACCTTGGGACAAATTGCATGTACTTTTCAGATAATTCAGGCCGGGACCTCCTAAATTTCCGCCGAAACCATCGGCATTCATGTCAAATGCAGTGAGGAGTGCGCTTCTAAGCTGCTGGTAGTCCTGAGAGAATACCTCTGATGTCCTAGAATAAACCTCGGGTGCCTTGCCAGTGGGGAGGGTACTAATGAGGGGTTAGCCCAGTTACACTCGGGGTACCACATTGCCCTTGCATACCGCTCGGAGCAAATCAATGAAAATCAATGTTGTCAACCCTATCATGAAGAGGTGGAATAATAGGATTACGAAGGTATGTCGCATATACAGACAAGGATTCATCTGTCCCAGACTCCCAGGTTTAGGAGCCCCAGCCTCACTGGCCTCCCTCTCCTTTTGCACTTCTAGTTCAGCCATTTCCCTCTGGTGATCCCTCTCTCGCTGGCGCTCATCTCTAGCCTCATTTTTTTCTTCTATTTCACCCTTTCTCTGGTATCCAACTCTTTGGCAAACTCCATCAGTTCTTTACCCGACAGGTCCATAGACTTACTGAGCTTAACATACTTCCGGAATTCTGCCATCAGGTTTGCCTAATTGTGCCACCAATATCGTTTTTTTTATGTGGTATTGAGAGTTTCAGTTGAATGAATAGTTCATACCATGAAGCAGTTCGATAGTCTCGGACCATTGAGGGCCTCCACAGCGATGGGCTTTCGTTGGGATTATCGGATGTAGCGCTCGCGGTGTGGATGGAGACGGTCACCATCCCTCAAGCGTGCCCAGCTCCTCCACCAGATGTCACGGATGAAGATGACGCGAGACGAATGAAGACCATTTATCAGATGTAGTTTTTTTTCGGAATTCTTCTCGAAGATACTTTACTGGTGCGTCCTTAGGCGATGCGGGCGTTTCTGGGGGCCCGTGCCGAGAATGGACAGGCTACAATCTGCGCCTCTATATCGACAACAGCTTACTTTCCTGTGTTCCCTGTGACCAGGGTAATATTTGTATCTGCTTTGAGCATGTCATCAGCGCGGGAAAGAGCTATATAAGAACGAGATAGTACTATAGTCTTACTTACTTACTTCAATTGTTGAGCGCTTCGATTCGTTTCACTGAATGCATGCGTTGTATGAATTACATAAATATTATTATATTCATCCTTATTATAGTCACTGCCAGAATCTCTTGTCTTTTGGATGCTCCTGCGATGATTCCCTTCCCCCTCTGTATTCAAACAATCCGCTCATTAATTATAATATCAACGAGCTGTCTCATACGACGCTTTCCTTGCCTCATTCTCTGGCGAGCCTCGTCATTTTTTTGTTGGCCGTGCACACACAATGCTGAAAATGCTTCACAGTGTTCGTACGCCTAACATTGCTAGAAAACACTATTGTATACCGTCCCCAAAGTGATTATTTTATGGATAATGTAGCCTATTTTCCGTGCATTCAGGAAGATGTCTAGAGACACTGGGGTTTGCTCTTAACTGTCGGGTGCGGATGCGAATAAGCAGTCACGTTCAGTAACCGTACTGGTGGATACCGTTTCCGTGATGGCACCCGGGTTATTTGGGTAGATATAGTATTTTATGGAATTTGCTGACTGCCCAAAACTAGTGAAATGTTACACAGTATCTCAAACACTTAATGAATTGGATTTGGGAAATAATGTGGTGATTTGCATATTTATTGGGCAACCTTCCATTTCCGCTGTAGTATTCGTGTTGTTTTCTTTCATTTTAAACTGTGGGCTATATTCATTCAGAAAGGTTGCGTATATAATAACCAGGAACCAAACTAAACCGGACCAAATCAACCCACACCAAACCAGATCAGAGATGTTTTAATTTAAAAGCTATAAAAAGAACCCCCCCCACCAAATTTTGTTAATAGGCTACCCCTCGAGTATATGGCTCAGCCACTTAGCAGAGAAATGTCATGTCATTCTCATGTATATATGGCGTGTTGAATGATTTCTCTATATGAAGAACACGCTGGTACTGTAATGACAATTTATTTGTCAGTTAATTCGTTGTAATGTCCATTTCATCAAATCGCTTCTCCTAAAATTCAGAATACCCATGAGGACCCAAGATAGCCGCGCTTACGCTTAAATTGAGAACGTCCGATAATTACCACAGCAGCGCGCACTAATGCACGTTTAGCTGGCCGAAGGCTATAGTGACCAAAAGAGATTAGGCGATAGAAACCCTCTCCGAGGAAGGTGACATATTCCTGCGTCATGCCCATCCACTGTAGACTATCACACAGTGAGTGAGTCGCGATCACACATTGTCACTTACACCAGTAAATAGTGTAATTTGGGAGAAGACAGAATGAGCTGTATTTGTTTATGGGCGAGAGGGGGGCACCACAGAGGAAAGCTGTCGAAAAAATAAGGAAAGTTGTTTATATTTGACTCGAACTCATTCGATCCTGAAAATGTCTCCACAGCCGGAGAGGAGAACATGTTTTACAACAAGGTTTATCGTTAGGTAAACGCGCGTCACACATCTCTGTAACTGACTGTCACTGTACAAGATACTTCATAGGAAAGGCTTTTATGGATTTCGTTAGTGCATGGTTATTACCTTCTGTATCTATGCAATGTAGGTGCAAAGTGACATTCAATGTGCAGTCTATTGTTGGCCTCCGCATCTGCACAAAAAGTGACACTCACCTATGCAAGTTCCGACGCATTAAATTAGCCCCTCACCTGGCTTTCAGCATGAAGTTCAATGACAAATAGGACCCCTAAAATCATCAAGTTATTGTAGAAATACCGCCACCAATAATAAATAGAGACATGTGAAGTCAACCAGCTTCGCTCCGTTACATTGCTGTATCCGTCTCTAACCTAGGGCAGGTCGGAATTTCATCTCAGTAACTTTGAGAGAGTAATAGTATCCTCGCCACTGCTCCCAGTTGACGCTGTCAGCGAAGCTGCTGTGATTGCCACTGCGGTAGAGGCCGTTAAGGTTCGCATCATGGCATCTGTTGTACCACCATGCGCCCTTGAACTCTTCGGCGCACCTGAGTTTCTGGGTGTCGTGGTCCCGGTCCGGGGTGGAAAATTGTTGGTTTTTGCTGACCAGCATGGCATCTCCTGAGAGGGAACAAGAACACAACTTTGTAACTTTAGTGATCAGCAGCGGGTCTTATGGGGCAAAATTTGGTCGAAATTGATTGTAATGTTCCGAAACGAGCATGCAGTTTCTTCCAACGATAGGAATGGCGGCTGGGTGTTGTTCCATTGAGCAAAAGTCCGCTTGACTCGAGAAACTGGATTTATGGTGTGGAAGTTGTAGCGTAATAACCTAAACAGTTCTGCCAACTATCATAACGGCTGCCGGTGGGACCATCATATTCGCTGCATAAACTGGCCAACGTTATGTACTAACACAAAACTACGAAAAGAAGGACGCCGGGTGGGCTCCCATTCAGCAAACATAAAAGCTGAGCTCGAAATTGTCGCCGTGGTCTAAAATGCTCAAATCTGGAACGTCCATCGGTGATGTGGCGAGTCCCAGGTTAAAATTTGAGATTTTTGCTCGACATTTGTGTAACGTTTTTTCGAGTCAGGGGAATATATGCATTCATGACGTGTGTGTATATGTATGTGTGTGTGTATGTAACTCCTGCGATGACTCAACCCCTTCTTGGATGGATGGTGTCCAAACTTAGCATGTATATTCCCTATGATCAGTACATAATGCCTTTCGTTTTAGGTCAGGACGGAGGTCAAGAGAGGTCGGAGTCAGAAATCTTGTTAACAACACCTGGTCCGATCAGGATGAAAAGTCATATGAAGTCAAAGTATGAAAATCTTGGAAACACACTTAAGTCCTGCCTTCATGATGAGTTTATGAACCCTGCTGTCGATTGTTTGAAGTGTTTGAAGTGATTGGAAAGAAATTTCACAAAGTTGACCTCTGATGACCTTGAAATGACCGGCATGTCGTTCGGGTCGAACTATAGACCACATCCACCAAGTTTCGTTACAAATCCAACAAAGTTACGAAAATTTCCCAAATTTGACCTCCGATGACATCGAAATTACCGCCATGTTTCTCGGGTCAAACTGTAGTCCGCATCCACCGAGTTTTGTGTCAATCAGATGAACAAAAATGAGCAAAATAGAGGGCAGCAGTCGTGCAACAATGCCTACTTTCGAACTCATCCGAGATATCTCTAAGACGGACATGTGTGCCAAGTTTGAAATCAATCGGACGAAGCGTTGGAGAGTTATTGCGCTAACACGAGAAACTTCCGGCGGCGTACCTGGACACGGCGGCGGCGGATACAGTGAAAGCAAAATCCCCGAAGTGGGGATATAATTAACGAACGTGTGTGTGCAAAGTATCATAACGTGAATCAAGTATGCATGGTTATCGCGCCAACGCGAAAACGGATCTGATGAGTAGTCCTAATGAGTATGTTGCTATTGGGCCTATATATAGCCTCTGATTCTGATGTTTACTGTATAATTTTCGAATCCCGGCCGTTGATCAGAGTAATCTATGCAATCACACTGGTTTGTATGTATGTATGTCTGTGTACAGAAAACTCTATTCTGGGAACGATAACAAGAAAACGCGAGCATCCATCAAGCTCAAATTGTACAGATTGCTGTTGGATGTAGGGAGAAACCAAAACAGCAAATTGGGAATCCTACCAAACCTAAAATGGTTCAGTGATAATTCCCATCGTATTCCCCTCCCTCTTCGATACGTTGCAGGGATCCATAGGGCGTACACGCAACAGAGGAAAGAAACGAGATAGACAGCGCTAGCGGCACGCCAGGCGACACGTAAATATCACGATGCTCTGTGCGCTCGCTTGCCCATCATTAGACAAAAAAACAATATACGTGGGGAAAATATGTTCATACCGAGTGGGCCTTACAATGAAGTTACTTGAGCGCATTATAGTACAGCGGCATAACTGGAAATATCAGACCAATTGGGCATTTTGTGATAAAAACAAGGGCTTTGGCATGGAAGCAGAGTAACATGTTATGAAGAAAATTAATTTGTACCCCCCAGTGGGTGTAGCTGCCATTTTCTTTAAATGGCTGCCAATTGCCCCATTTCCTAATATATTGCCAATTTGAACTGCTCATTTAGTGCAGATATTGAGTGCGAATATAGTTTAGTCTCATTGCGGCGGCTATTTTCCAAATGGCGGATAATTTCAAGATGGCTGACTTGCAACATAGCACTTTGTCTATTGCTGAAAACTGTATTTTGAGGCTGTATTCAGAATAAATAATGCCATTGAATAACGATGATATCACGACATAATACTGATAGTATCTTCTATCATATGAGCCACAATTCTAGAGAAAAAACAGGTGGAGCGAAGATGTGGTAGGGAGGGGGAGG